>SNQJ01S0147139.1:23808-44091 GCA_010110895.2 Picea sitchensis | reverse complement strand
AAGCTAAATGTGATGATACGACTTTGATAGTCAATAAATAATTTTAATCAAATAAACAATTCCACTTAATAATGTGAATAAATCAATGTTTAGTAAGAAATTTTATCTAAATTTCCAATGAAAATACTAGTGGGAGGGGTTTGCTCTTTCCTATATTAGAATTCGTCAATTGATATGTGGAATTAGGTTAATTAAGTAAATGATCATGGTGTAAATTGTTTCAAAAACTTTTATGAAATATAAGATTAATCTTGTATTAAAAATACAAGTTCTAACATGAGTAACTACAAATTAACTATATTACAAGTAAGTAATCTAGGATTGAAAGGATAAGCCTTGCCCACATTTGCATGCTCGACATTAATTTGGTTTTAGGATTTGAATTCTTTAGCGAAGGGTTGAGCTTGTAAGGTGGGATAATTAAACGACATCTGGGATAAGATAGTTGTGATGAAGGAAGAAATATAGGTCAACTAAAACTCAACCTGGTATTTAAGCTATGCTTAATCTGTGGCTAATATTATGGAATTTCTGTCTTTTTGAATTTGTTTCAGGGTGTGATATAGGATCTTTTGTCTTATGGGCTTGGTCTTTGGAGGGTAGGTGTATCTTGTGTATTGTTCTCTAGTATGTTTTTGTATGGTTATATTGTGTTCAATTCTTTGGTATTTGGAGGGTATGTGTAACTTATGTATGCTTCCTTCTAGCATCTTTGCATCTTGGAAATTTCCTATTTTTTTGGGTTTTGTTGGTGTCTTAAACCTTGTCTTTTGGGTGATATTTCCCCAAGTTAATTTGGAACCTATCTCAAGTTACCTACACTTTAGTTTTAAATCGATATTGTCCTTTGGTTCCTTTCTATGTTGGTATAATCTAAGGAACAAGGGGTCTCTCATTGTGTGGTGGACACTGGGGTTTCTTTGGGCCATTTCCTCTTTGCATCTATTCGACCCCTGGAATGCCCTTGATAAGAGCTAGCACTACATATTTATTTGGTGTGTAGCTCACATTGATTATAGGGAGGCACAATAATTTAGAAGGGTGTTGAGAAGACGTGAAGAATAAATACAATGCAACATATCCTCTCTTTTTAATAAAGTTACCAACTTAATCTGAACTGTGACCTCAAAACGAGAACTCTAGCCCTTAAAACCCATATGTTTGCATAAAAAACATGAAAATCAACCCCGAAATCAAAGAGTGGTGCTACCGGTAGCACCATTTTTTGTAACTGGGTCAAAATTACAACTTTTTTCAAGCATGGGCTTAAAGGATCAAATGGTTGCTCAAAAAAAAAAAATCAACCCCGAAATCAAAAAGTGGTGCTACTAGTAGCACCATTTTTTGTAATCGGGTCAAAATTACAACATTTTTCAAGCATGGGCTTAGAGGATCAAATGGTTGCTCAAAACAACTTTAAAATCAACCCCCAAATCAAAAAGTGGTGCTACCGGTAGCACCAATTTTTCTAACTGGGTCAAAATTACAACTGTTTTCAAGCATGGCCTGAAAACATAAAATAGTTGCTTAGAAAAAATTTAAAATCAATGTCTAAATAAAAACATGATGCTACCTAAAGCAAAATATTTTTTCTAAACATTATGTTGGTTGTGGAGCCTGATTATCTTCCTGATTTATAGGTCTTTTACTTTCAGTCGTGTTTATACCCCATGAAGTATTTACACCCCAGAAGTATGTACAATCTTCCACGCGGGGGAGTGCAGAGGAGGGGTACCCCCTCTACGGGGTCCGGAGGGCCTATTCCCCCTGGCTGGGGGGTTTGGGGGCAAGCGAGCTGCGTTGGTTGTGGAGCCTGGATTATCTTCCTGATTTATAGGTCTTTACTTCAGTCGTGTTTATACCCCATGAAGCATTTACACCCTGGTGAAGCATGTGTACAATCTTCCACGCGGGGAGTGTAGAGGAGGGGTACCCTCTACGGGGTCCGGAGGGCCTATTCTGGCTGGGGGTTTGGGGGCAAGCGAGCCCCTGGATGGCGTTTGGGGGCGAAGCCCCCGAAGAAAAAAATTGCCTTATAAAAGTATATTGTAATTTCATTGTAAATCTAGACCGTTCACAGGTCGCAGATCTAACGGTAGAGATTATGTTAGGGTTTTTGCCCTGTGAAGGCAACCCCCTTTATGAGGGAAATGTATCATTGCGGCTATGGCTGATGTGAAACATTGTATTCTGAGAGGAGACTGTGAGAGAAAGAAGTGAGGAAGTTACAGTGGGTTTTGCTGTAGGTTGTATCCCTTCATTTGCTAGATAATAATAAAGGAAGGGATTCCCTGTAATTTCTCTGGTGGATGTAAACACACTGGGTGAACCACATGAAATTTGTGGCCCCTTGTATTGTGTGTGTCTTCTGTGTTTGTTTCTTGCATTTGTTTTATTTTATTTCTCCGCGGTCCTGTTTTTCTAACAACTGGTATCAGAGCATAAGGTAACCTGCAGGCGCAGTGGTTCCTGGTTCGAGTGGGAGCAAATGTCGGAAGATGGAAAGGTTAGGGTCGAGAAAATTTAATGGCCAAACTACCAGTTATGGAAGATGTAGATGGAAGACTATTTATATCAGAAGACCGCCCTACCATTGAGGGGAGTAGCAAAGAAGCCGGCAGCCATGAAGGATGAAGAAATGGAGATTCTTGACAGAAAGGCACTATGAACGATATAGCTGAGCCTGGCAGCGTCGGTGGCTTTCAATACTAAAAGAAAAAGACAACGAAGGGTTTGATGGACATGTTGGCCAAATTGTATGAAAACCCTCGGCGCGAATAAGGCATTCTAATGAAGAGATTTATTTAATATGAAGATACCGAAGGTGGGTATGTTGCAGATCATTTAAATGAATTTAATACGGTTACCAATCAACTAAGTTCTATAAAAGTGGACTTTACATGAGGTTAGGGCTCTTCTTAATCTTGTATGCCTACGTAAAGTTGGAATGGTTTGCCTCATGGTTTAGGTAACTCGCCTCCTCGGTTCAAATAATTTAAAATTTGATGTGATGTTGTTGGTGTTATCCTTAGCTATGTTCTACGGGTGGAGACATCGTGGAAATGCGCTGGAACATGGAGAATGTGGGAAGACAAAAAGATAGCAGGCTCTGGAAACCATGGAAATTCTAGGAAGGGTAAATCCAAATCTGCACTTGGAAAGATAGAGGGCCGGAATTGTGGGAAGAAAGGACATCCAAGAAAGATTGCAGAGCTCCTAAGAAACAAAGAGATGGATAGCGTGAGAAATCAGGAAGCAAATGTAAATGGTGATGTGTTACAAGATGCTTTGATTCTTTCAAAAATATTATCTACAGAAAAAAAAATCAAAGCATCTTGTAAAACACATCACCTATTACATTTTCTAGATTATGTTCAAGCAGATTTTGGACAGTTCATTTAAGTATACCAAACCGGTATGCAAAATGTTGGAACAAACAAACTTAAATGGAACCAATGGTTGCTGAAAGAGGTAAAATGTACGTTCCGCATTTAAGTAAAAACCTGATTTCTGTAACAGGGCGCTTGGCAAGTGAAGGTTGTATATCCATATTTAAGCATATAAGACGGGAAGGTCATCAAAGGATCATTGCGATAGCAAAGGAGAGAAGGTACATTGTATCTATGTAATCGTAATAATCGACTCTTCTATATCTTTAGCTTCTACAGGAGGGATACAACACTATGACATCATATAGGTCGGGACATGAGTGAGAAGGGTATGGCAAAATCCTTCAAAAAAGAAATTTGTTGCCGCATCTTAAACAAATTATTTGACTTGTGGAGCATTGTGTTTATGGAAACAAAAGAGAGTCGGATTTCAGAAATGGAAAAGAAAAGAAGAATGAAAGGTTAGAGATTGTGCATACAGATGTATTGGGGACCAAATGTATCATCTCTTGGTGGCTCATTATCATGTTACTTTTATCGATGATGCAACTAGGAAAACTTGGGTTTATTGCATCTGACAAAAATCTGATGTTTTTGATAATTTCTTAAAAAATGGAAAAAGCTTTAGGCTGAGAATGAGACAGAAAATTTTGAAGTGTCTCGACGATAATGGAGGAATATTGCAGCAAGGGAGTTTGATACTATTGTTCATACCATGGGATTCAGAGAGAGAATATACCCACAAACACCATAAGAAAAATGGTGTGTCGTAAAGGATGAAATGTGACAACCATGGAGCCGCGTAAGTGAGTATGAGATTGCATGCCCTGCTTTCTTGCCCTTATATAGTTCTCAAGGTTAAAAGAGAATATTTACTTAATCAAACAAGAGGACCTTCAAGCTCTTTGGATGGTGGTGAATTCCTTATATAATTCTGGACAGAAAGTAAACCACTTTTGAAAAACTTTGGTCAGGGAAGATTTGTCCATTGATAAAGAAAAATAGAACAAAGCTTGAGGCAAAATCCAAGAAATGCCCCTTTATTGATATGGTGTTAATGATTTTGGCTATCGCTTTTATGGACAGAAAATAACAAAATCATTAGGAGTAGAGATAAAGTCATATATTCAATGAGAAGGTCATGTACAAAGATCAATTCGCGTGGAAAGAAACAGAAAACAAAAACAAGAATACACAGCTAAGCTTGATGAGATCACTTAAAAGGAAATTCCAAAGGAACCTAAAAATCAAATGTACAAATAGAGCAAAGTAGGTACTCAAACACCTACAAGTGTTGTTAGAAGATATATCAAAGGCGATACCCCGAATGTATACTACTCTCTCACATATTATTTATTGTTGGATCGATTTTGGTGAACCGTAGTTATGAAGAGGCAATGCGTGTAGACACCAAAAAAGTGGGAGCAAAGTATGAAAGAGGAAACGGATTCCTTGGAACTCGCACTTGGGACTGGTTCAACGTTCAAGCGGAAAAAGAGCATTGCGTAATAAATGGGTTTACAAGTTGAAGGAAGAAGATGGAGGAGAAAAGCTATACAAGGCTAGACTTGTTGCAAAGGGGTTTGCACAAAAAGAAAGGTATAGATTTTCATAAAATATTTTCTCTCGCTATTAAAATGACTTCAATTTCGAACTATTTTAAGTCTTGTGGCAAGAGAATATTTGCATCTTGAACAGCTAGATGTAAAAACAACTTTTCTCCATGGGGATTTGAGGAAGAGATTTATATGCAGCAGCCACTGTGGGTACAAGAGGTCAAAGGGAAGGAGAATTTGGTATGCGTTGAAGAAGAGCTTGTATGGCTCCAAAGCAAGCTCCAAGGAAGGGCGCATTTAAGTTTGACAGTTTAGTGACGCAACAAGTGCTGGTATTAGATGCCCATTCTGATCACCTGTTTATTTTGGTGTTGCCAGGAAAATGTGCCGCATATCTCTCATATTGTATGTAGATGACATGTTTGTTGCGTGGTCTAATATGCGTGGATACACATGTGCTCAAGAAGAAATTAGCCAATTCATTTGGCGATGAAGGATTTGGTGTTGCAAAGAAAATCCTTTGGTATGAGAATAACAAGAGACAAAGAAAATCGCGAACCGACATTGTCTCAGGTGTTGGAGGTTTATAATGCGTAATGCAAAAACCAAGAAGGCTAATTCCTTGGCCAGCCATTTCAAATGGTAAGGAAATGTGTCCCAAGACATATGATGAGATAGAATACATGTCTAGGGTCCCATATTCATTAGCGCTTGGTAGCTTCTTGATGTATGCAATGGTTTGGTAATAAGACCGACATTGCACATGCAAGCATGGGAGAACATCCAGCAAAATGGAACATTGGGAGGCAAGAAGTGGATTCTCGTATTTGAGAGGTACTTCTACTAACTCATTATGTTTTGGAGGCTGCACTTTTCTGCCGTGGATATGTTGATTCAGATGTGGCGGGTGATAAAGACAGCAGGGGGAGCGCCACAGGGTATGTTTTACTATATGTGGAACAACAAGAAGTTGGATTTCGAACCGCGAAAAAGGTTGTTGCACTTTCAACAAATGTAGGCAAGAGTATGTTGTTGCTACAGAGGCTAGTAAAGAGATGACGGTTACAAAGGTTTATGGAGGAATTGGGAAAGAAGCAGAGAACAAAAGGTTGTACTGTGATAGTCAAAATTCCATTCACCTTTGCAAAGAACTCCGCCTCCAATTCAAAGACCAAGAATATACAGCTGAGGTACCACTTCATACCTTATCCGCCTTGGAAGATGGACAATTGAAGATAAGATACACACTAGCTAGAATCCCGCAAACATGTTAACAAAGGGAGTAAACTGTGGAGCAGGAGTTCCTTTTGGTCGCCTGGTCTTCAAGAATGAAGATGAAGATGAGAAATTTTCCAGTCCAAGAAGGTCTGTGAGTCCAAAGATATATACAAAGAAATGGGTGGAGTTGTTGAGATCACTCCAAGTGGGAGATTGTTGGTTGTGGAGCCCCGATTATCTTCCCCGATGAGTAGGTCTTTACTTTCAAATTTGTTTATAATTCCATGAAGTATTTATTAACTTCAAGTATGCACACCCTTCCATCGCTAGGAGTGTGAGGGGGGTACCCTCCAGGTCCATAGCCTATCCCCCTACCGGGGTCTGGGCAAGCTGGCTCCCCCAACGGGGTTCACGGTTCTCAAGGAAAATTGCCTTATAAAGTATATTGTAATTCCATTGTAAACCTGGACCGTTCATTATAAGGTCAGCAGATCTAACGGTAGAAATTATGTTAGGGTTTTTTTTCCCTCAGGAAGGCAACCCTTTATGAGGGAAATGTATTGGCGGCTATGGTTGATGGTGAATATCAGCCTCTAAGAGAGTGAGACTGCGGAGAGAAAGAAGAGGAAGTTACAACGGTTTCATGGTAGGTTGTATCCCTTCCTTTCATTTGGTCGGATAATAATAAAAGGAAGGACCTAAAAAAATTCTCTGGTGGATGTAGCCCACACCGGGTGAACCACGAAATCAGGTTCTTTGTATTGTGTGTCTTCTGTGTTTTGTTTCTCGATTTGTTTTATTTTATTGCCCATACCGCTTTTCTAACACGCTAAAATTGTAGCTAATTACTAATCTAATTGAAATTGTGGACTTGACAACAAAACCCCACACAAATAAAACCCAATATTGGATCATAAATGGTCACTTGAAAATTTATTTACTAACTTTTTTTTTTCTTGTATTACTAAAAAATATATAAAGAGAAAGGATAAAATCTTCAAAAAATATTTTTTAATGAAGACAAAACACATTTAAAATATATATATATTCAAAATCCAAATTTAGTAACAAAAAAACCTTAACAAAATCGTGAAAAACAAAGAAAAACTAATAAGAAATGAAAAAATTAAAATTTCGTGAAAACAATAATTAAAAAAAAAAAAATGTTAAAAAGAAGAATAAAAAATCTCTTCAAAGGTTAAAAAAAAAATGAAAGAAAGAAACAAACTAATAAAATATTTAAAAAAAAAATCTAAAATAAAAATTATTTGACAAAAATAATTAATATTTCGGTTAAGAAATTATTTTAAAAACATTTGAAAATAAACTAAAACACTAAATTTCATTTTACAAAACCAAAAAAAAAAAATAAATAAAATCTTTCTATTATATGTAACTATATAAATTATATAGTTCCTGAGGTCTAGAGCAAAGAGTGAGGGAGCACGCTTGTTAAGGCATTTCGTAAGTGAAAGTCATCGGTTTGAAACCCTCTAGGGGCACCTCAAATCTAGCCATGTTAAGGGTTAGTGTGTCCGAGTCGTGGGTGCGATCCTCGGGTTGACTTTGATGGCTCGACATACCCTTTGGTCATGGTGCATCTCAAACAAGACAATCACCAAGTCGTAAAAGGTAAGGATTAATATATATATATATATGTTATATATATATATATATATATATATATAGCATATATATAGCGGGCAACCTACGTAATCCGGGCTAGGCATGCTGAGTCGGGCACGTGAGTTCAAAACTTGGGCTATGGTCATGGGTCATTATCGACAATCGGTAATCGCGATCAGCCTCTGCCCGACCTTAAGTCCCATGGTCACTAATCGGACTTGGGCCACCCCGCCGGTGTTGGCACGATGTCTAACATCACGCCACCAAGCAGCTCGGCCTAATCATGGGCACCCTTTACATACATATAGGCAACTATATAACTTATATAGTTATATATATATATATATAATTTATATAGTTACATATAAGTGTTTTTTTTAACCGCAAAAACCGAGACCCAACAGTGAATGGAGAAGGAAAAAATCACATCACCTGGCCCACAAACTGTAACAATAGATCCAACTACAGATGCAGGACCCCAACCTTGCAAATTTGAAGCAAACAACAACAAGCAACAAATAACAACCTAGTGAAGAAACACCAAAAATCCCAACTGCAGCTGCAGGACCTCAACCCTGCAAAGTTGAATCAAACAACAATAAGAAGCATCCAGCGAACCAAGAAGCAAGCACCAACCAACCGACCAGGAATGTCAGCGAAGAACAATATTGGCCAAATTCACTGCACACAAGATTGTATCAAAACATTCGGAGGAAAATGTATTGTAACACATTTATTAACCAAACATTTCAGGTTGTGAGACCTGTCAGGTAAATATTCAAAGCTGTCAGGACCGTCCAAAGGCATGCCACTCTGCAATCAATTAAGAAAGGTGTGGTTTTCACAGTTGGTATTTTTCAATACTGGGAGCGATCAAAATCCTCTTGCAATCCATCTTTGTATGTGATTACTATGACCAGAGAAGCAGGATTGTAATGTTGTCTTCATCTCATTCCTGATTGCCAATGTTGGACACATAACCTACCTCCATCACAACCAAAGTGACGTATAGGAAAAGGAAATCATATTCTCTCCTGACATACAAAGATGTTTTGCAAGAGGATTTTGACTCAGGCACCCCCAGTAGTCAAATTTCCCACCCTCAAACTGCAAATAGAAAGTGAAGCTAAACACGACACCCAAACCCACCCGTCAATGGGGAACGATAGAAGGCCAGTTCCAATCGCGGTTGCAAAATCCCAAGCATGCAAACTGCAACAAGACCAAAAGGAAAACAAGAACAACAACAACAGGAAAATAAGAAATCAATGAACAACCAAGAAGTAAGAATGAACCAATGAACCAACAATGTCGCTGGAGAACAATATTGTCAATATTCATTACAGAGAACATTGCATATAAAAAAAACCCGGAAGAAAATGTATTGTAACAGGTCTGTTAAGTAAACATATAAGGATCTGAGGCATGTTAGGTAAACATTTAAGTCTGTGAGGACTGCTCTATAAATATTCAAGAAAGAATGCAGTGTGATAGGTCTTTTACGTACAATTTTTTTTTTATTATATTATTTTATAACAATAAAACAAATTAGTAACAATAGTTCGAACAACAGAGGCTATGTAAAAAACAATTCTTCAAAGGACAAACTAATATGAAGTCAACTAATAAAAAAATGACTCTCTATCCTCAAAACTTTGGATATCCAAACATTTCAAGAAAAAAATAAAAACTCAGAAAGACCGTATATGATCAAAAACTTTGGATATACTAACATATCAAACTTTGGGAATAACGAAGATTGCAATAAGACCTCCAATCTGTTATCCAATCAGATCAGGACATATATGGTATTTTTTATTATATAAAAATAAATGTTTTTAGTTCCCTAGTTCCAACAATAGATACTATGTAAATATTTTTAGTCAAAGGACAAACTAATATGAAGTCAACGAATTATCGATCGCTATAGTCCCTCTACGCCTTCGGCAAGGACTAATAACTTGGACGTGAAATAAAACCAAAGCTTAAAAATAAATATTTTTGGAAGTAGAAATATGATGCTTACAACTTTTAATACTTCAAAACTTAGAAAACAATTCATAATTTAAATGACAAAAGTAAGGAAAACACAACATTTTATTCCTCAACACTGTAGTGTTGAATGGAAACATATGAATTTCCTCACACAAGGAATCACTAAAAGGAATAATGTGTTGCATTTATCCAACTTTCTCGACTAACTTTTGGAAATCAGCTCTAGATTTTTCAAAATTCTTCTTCTACTAAACTATAACATTAATTGTAGTTGTTCTTAGAATTTTAAAATCGACTTCCAAATTAAATTTATACATTGCAATCTACACAAAAAAAAATTAACTAAACAAGTAAAAAAATCTAATTATGTTGATAGCCATAGGATTAAAGTTTAATTAATCTTTTAATTACATTATCCAACAAAGAGTTGTGATTGTTTCTTAAAGAGTATAATATAGTGATCGCCATATATGAACATTAGAGATTCAATGTGTTTTTTATTCCCTTATAATAGATATAGGCATTTTGAATTAAATGGATTAATGTTTAAATTAACAATGTTAATGAGAGGTCATGGTCCATTTTTTTTCCCATTCACCAACATTTCTCATTTGCTATATTTTTTACAACTTTCCATCATAACATTTTCACCATCTGTTAACTCCTACCAACTATATTTAATGTAGTTGTGCTAATTTATATCTATTTAGTTAAATTATTTCATTGTTTTTTCAATTCACACACATATACACACAAATAAATTGAACAATAGACTATATGTTATTCACAACATCATTATAATTATGCAAATTAACATAGAAATATAGAATTCACACACACACATTGTGTGTGTATTGTGAGTGTCTCTCGCACACACATAATGTGTGTGTGGTGTAAATTTTATATTTTGATGTTAAAGTTATCATGTTTTGATGTCCATTTTTCTAAAAATGGACATCGTATGCGAAAGTTATCATGTTCTGAATTTTTTCCCAAACATACAAAAATTCAAAGGTCAAAGTCAACTAGTCAAAAGTTGTACATCTGACGTGGCAGATGACGTTGACAATATGTCATGTTGATGTTAGCATGACATGTGGTAGCACCAGGACGTGCCACGTTTCAGTCAGTTTTGGCATTTTCAGGGGTGATTTGGACCACTAAAAAGTGACACGTGGTACTTTACAGAAGTGACATGTGGCACTATATGGAGATGAGACGTGACACTATACGGAGGTGAGACATGGCACTGTACGGAGGTGAAACATGGAGGTATGGACATGTTGTGGGCCAATGACATAAATACACATGGCAGTACGAAAAGCTGACGTGGGAGTACAAAAGGCTGACGTGGTAGTACGGAAGGATGACATGGCAGTATGGATGATGACGTAGTAGTTGAATGGGCATGATGATGTGGAAGTACAGATGCTGACATGGCGAATGACTGGGCAAGTTGACATGGTGGTTGAATGGGTAGGATGACATGGCTTGGGCTAATCAGGGGGTGACACGTATCCCAATTAGAGGGCGCCACGTGGCACCCAAATTTTCCCAATGTGGGCTAGGTCAAATTTTTATGGCCCTGGTCACAAGGGGTGCCATATGACCAGGAGCCCAGGATTTGGGGGTTGCGCCAGTTATGCTAAATTTGGTGGATTTGGCCAAATTTGGAGGATTTTACCAAATCTGGCACTGATTTTAGTGGATTTTTGCCTAGAAAATGGGATCTGAGCCTAGACAAAGGGGGGAAGTTGGGATTTCGACCCCCAATTCAAAATCTAATTAACCATGCCTATTTTCCATGGAAAGGAGGTTCAAAACACGAGAAATGTTGAAGAACTCATGAAGCTTAAGCCATTTTTATGCAGGGAAGCCATTGAGGAAACAAACTTTGGAGGCCATTTCCGGGAGCTACGCTCAACCTTTTTCAGTACCGTTAGTTGTGTTGGATTATTGAGGTCGAGAAGCACACAACCAGACCAGTTTGTAATCCATTTGAGATACTTCTGATGTAACTTTGAAGCATTGAAGATTAATAAGAAAACCTTTCCCTCTGAGACAAAGGCCTGGAGATGTAGGCAACTTTGTCGAACTCCATTAACAATCTTGGCATTATGGTTTGTTTTTCTTAGTGTTTATTTTATGTTCTGCATTATTTATGATGGCTGCAACGTTCTTTCATTAAATCTTCTTCTTCTCTTGAATTTCTAAATGGTAAATCAACTCATGCATAAATTTAACCAAGGTCTTTAAAAGATCAATTTCAGATCACCAATAATAACATCTGACCACACCAATAAAAGATCAATTTTGGATTCGGATTGACTTTGCTAGTATTGTTTTCTCGGTCGATGCAGTGGACATTGAAGCTGACAGGGGGCCGTTTAAAGTTGATTTTTCTTGTATGTGGACCAACACTTTCCACTGAGTTAACAAAGTCTCATATTATTAAAAAAAATTAAACATGTAATCTGAAGCTGAATCTCATTTCTTTGAAAAACGAAAATAAAGATTGTATTATGAAAGTGGAATCTCATTCCTCGAGGATAGAGATCACCCTTAGGGTAAGCAGATTATATACCTCATTTTCCCTCGTTGTGAGTTTGCCTCGAATTGGTGATTTACCCTTCAGTATCTACGAGTTTTTAATGAGGGAGAGATGGGTTTTGAGGAAATTAGTGTAATGACAAATACAAAAATTCTTGTGATGGATTGACTTTAGATATGATTTTGCAAAGGGGAAATGAATCCTTTCACTCATGCTCAATTACTATGCTCTATTCTTTTCAAGTGTGCTTTATGCTATGTGTATGGGCTTGTGGTAAAACACTGTTCATTTTCTTTTTGCGTGGTTACTAGTTAAAGAAGGGGAAGTGGATTGACCTTGGATATGATCTTGTAAAGGGCAAATGCATCTTTCACTCATGCTCAATTACTATGCCCAGTTCTTTTCAAGTGTACTTAATGCCATGTGTATGGGCTTGTGATAAACAATGTTCATTGTCTTTTTCCCTCGTTATTAGTTAAAGAAGGAGAAGTAATGGATAGATTGGAGTACCAAAAGAACACTATGAAAGTAAGATGGTGGATGGATAGGCTCAAAGTCTCGCATGGAGTTCGTCTCAGGATGTGCCAAAGGATTGTGAGGTGGTTTCCAAAGGGGATGAAATCATCTATGAGGTTGAGAAGAAAAAGGATGTACCCTTGGTGAAGTGTGAAGATCTTACAAATAAATTGGCATTAGAAGAGATACAAAGGCGCCCCCGTGCTCCAACACACTACTTCAAGGCATGTCCATTTGTGACCTCGTTCCTTTATGCAGTATTATTCCAACAGTTATTAGGTTCGAGGAGAAATTTGTTTCTTCCTTTTTGAACATTGAAGGTCCTATGGATTTTGGTCTTAATTGCAAGGGCATTAGATCTGAGAAGGGTGGGTTCTCATCTAATCTTGGGAGCTTGGGCTCTGAATTAGGGCTTGGGATTTTTAGTACCATTCCTACAAACTCATAACAATTTCCAAAGGGAAACCTATGGATTCCATGGGTGAGGAAGATTATGGATATGAACATGTGCCTAGATATTCCCCTAAACCTAGAAAATAAGAGGTACTTGATTTATGAGTGGGGTGAGACATGTAGCTTGGTCATGTCTGAAGTAAGAAAGAGAAAGAGGGGTCTCAGAGGAAGGAAATCCAATCTCTCACTGGCACAAGAGAAGGAAAACTTGGAAGTTCAAGTTGGTAAACATGTATATATTGTGGGGGTTCTTAGAGCATGTCAACCCCAAGGATTGGGTAATCAACGATTATTTTGTCACTAAAATATAGGGGGCTAGGCCATCCCCCAAATAAGAAATCCCTTAAAAGGTGTGTGGAAGACTAGATGCCTAACATCCTTGTCATTGCAGGAAACTATGAGGGAGTGTGATAGAATTGGTATTGATTTAAGAAAGATCCTTTGTGGGTGGGATTTCATTTTCCCCAATTCAGTGGTTTAAATCTAGTGGTTTAATTTCAAACTCGAAGACCAAGTCTCTTTTATGTACTAATGCTTCGGATTTTGACTCAAGTCTAGGCATGATTTTGTATTCTTGAGGTTTGGGGATGGAAATTTTAGTCTTGAACATTTACGGGTCTTATGCAAATAGGGTCCATTTATGGAAAATATTTTTCAATTGTATTCAACTAGACCATGGACATAATATTTTTATTTATTTTTTCGATGGAATACACATCTCGGGAAACCCTCCAAGTACTTCTGCTCATTTCGAGGATGGTATGGGAGGTAAACCGAGTGGTTACATTTTTGGAAACTAAACCTGGCGGGGACATCAAGTGAGGCCCAATAATATGTACAAAGGCACCCAGCCCAGGGACTTGACCCTGAGACCTCCTACTTGTAATTCAAAGCACTCAACCACTCAAGCTAACCCACCGAGCTTGTAAATTGAAGAACATGGGGATGATATTTGTTCCATTTAAGTGTGCATGGGTCATGAGACCATTTAATATAATATTTATGGGTGCAAACACACATTCGAACACTACCTCAAGGTGTCCCCATGGCTCTAGGAAATCCCCCATGAGAATTGAACCTTTCCCACTGGTGAAAATCTCCTTGCTCCTCACCAATGGATCCAACCCATTTGGGTAGACCATGAAAATAATATTGTGGGGGGAGACATGGATTTTTCCATAGGGATGTTAAGATATGGGGTGAGGTGGCTCAAGTGGACCCCTTATTGTACCCTTTTGCATGGAAGTTGGAAGAGAGGGGTTTATTTGATGCAATACCAGTTAAGATCATACCCACTTGGAGGAACAAGAGAGTAGGGTCGAGAAGGATTTAGAAAATATAAGACATGTGTTTAGTGACAAAAGGATTCCTGACTGATCATATGAGAATCTAGTAATGGATTGGAAGAGACGGTGATTTAGATCATTTACCTAGTCCCTTCAAGTTCAATGCAAAATGGCTTGAAGATGGCTTTGTAAAATTGGTGAAGGATCAATGCATTCCATTTTATGGGGAGAGTAAATAATTTGTAGCTATTCAATTCGTTGCAAATCTTAGGAGGGTAAAACATGTAGTTGTGAAGTGGGAACGTGAGAAAATAATCAAAAGTGAGAAGGACTTACTAGATATTGAAAGTCAATTGGAGGATCTATACTTTTGATAGTTAGCATACTTCTCTAGTGAGGATCACAAGATTGTTATTAATGATCTTCAAAAAGGGATGAGAAACTGGATGAGAAATAGGTGACTTGTAGGCTAAAAAATAGATCCTTATGGCTAGAAAAGGGTGATGAAAAAAAAATTCCATCAGTATGTTAATCATAGGAAAAATGTCAATACCATATGGAATATGCAAGGGTATGATGGATCGTTGATCACTAGATTTAAGGATTTGGAAAGTGTTGGTTTTTATCACTTTAAGGGTATCTTTAAGGAAGATAATATGGTCTCTATTGTTGAGGTGGTTAGAGTGGCTATTTATTTTCCCATTTTTTTCTTTGAGGATGACAATGTTAGTTTGATGGAAGTTATCTTGAAGGATGAACTTCAGGTGGGTATACATTGTTTTCAAAAGGATAAGAACCTCGGGCCAAATGAGAGGCCTATATATTTTTTTCTAGGTTTTTATGAAATATTGGAGGAGGATCTAGTAAGGGTAATCAAAGAATCTAGGAATTCCAATGGGATTTTGGCATCTTTTAGTACCACCATCATTGTTTTGATTCCCAAAGCAGAAAACCCTTCCAGTTTTAAGGAGTACAAAGTCATCTATATCTAAAATAAGGGTGAAGGAATTACTATCTAAAACAATATCTCAGGAGCAGTTTGGGTTTCTAGTTGGGAAGCAAATCCATGAGGCTATAGGGGTGACCTAGGAAGTCTTTCATTCTATTAAATTTAAAGGGATTCGTTCCATGGTTTTAAGGTTTATTTTTCAAAAGCATGTGATAGATTAAGGTGGATTTATCTTAAGCTAATTCTTATCCACGTAAGTTTCAATATAAAATTTGTTAATTGAGTTATAAATTATGTATCGACAATCACTTTTGCAATTTTAAACAATGAATCACCCTCAAATTTATTCAAGACAAGGAAGGGGTTGAGACATGGGTGTCCTCTTTTCCCTTTACTCTTTATCCTTATGGCTAATTGATAAGAAGAGCATTGTTTAAGGCAAAGTCAACAAGATCTTTTAAAGGAATCATAGTTGGTAGGACATTTACATATTTTGCACCTGTTATTTATTGATGACATACTTTATTTTATAATGAATTTAGAGGAGATGCAAATTAAATTAGGGGGATTGTGAACCTCTATTGTATGGACATTGGTATCAAGGACAATTTTAGGGACTATATTTCACCCATGGGATAATTTTCCATGTTTTTTCCAAAAAACGATTCACCAATTCCTAATTTTTCTAAAATGATTTGCCCAAATTATATAGGATAAAAGTGTATTACTCTAAAATTCGCCAAAAATTTATACAAACTATGGAAAACCCTTTGAAATTTGAATATGTTTACAAAAATATCACCAAACATTTTATGGTTGACATTTTAAGAATTAGTAAGATTTGGCAAGGTTTCTACACTTTAAGATAAGTATGGAGCCTTAAAAATTTCCCTAATTAGCATGGTGATAAATTTAGGGAAATATACTATGTCATTTATGGGCATTAATGAAGAAAACAAGGTACAATTCATGGAAATGTTTCCTTTTTTCAAAATTTGAGTTTCAATTGGGGATAACGTATCATGGATGGATGATCTCCAAGGAAGATAAAATATTAACCTTATGGTGCAATAGGTCGTTATCATGGAGGGGTAGGTTGGTATTGGTCAGTTTTAGAAGCTATTCTAGTTTACTAGATCTCCTTGTGATTTATCCCTAAAGGCATCTTGGAGAAAGTAAGAATATTGAGATTCCATTTCTTATGGGCTGGAGAAAGTAAAAGGAAGAACTTCCCATGGGTATCTTGGAATCAAATTTCTTCCACGAAGGAAATGGGTGGATGGGGCATAAAAATATTCACTGATATTCAAGAGATCTAGATACAAAATGTGTTTGATATTTATTAAAGGAACAGGGTTGTGGTGTAAGGTGGTAAAGAAAAAATATATTGAGCCTTAATTGTGGAAGACTAGATAAGATAAAATAATAAATGTTTTCAAAATGCATATGTTATATGAAAGGTAGAAGTATTGGCATTTCTATTGATTGGTAAATGGATTATATGGAAGGTAGATGTTGGAAATAGACTAAGGTTGGGCCCAATTCTCCATGGGACCTAGGGTTTGATAAGAAATATAAATTACCCAAGAATATGTTAGAATTATTGAGATCTATGGGGTTTCATTATTTATATCAAATGGTTGATCCAATGAGGTCAACCATTATGAGTCAGAAATGGTATGATGTTGGGAGAATGGATTTTGCTAGAGAAGAGGGGTAGATTTGGAACAATTATTGGCATGCCCTAAAATGTAGTCATGTTAGGATGAAGATACACTCCTAATAAAGGATACAAAGTGCTTAGGGAGGAACATTTTCCCCGGAATAAATTTTGGTGGTATAAAGGGATTTGGAAATTCAAATGTCCTCTTAAAGAAAAAATCTTCATGTGACTAGCTATAAATCAAAGAGTTCCTACTTGGGATTTCATGGAAAGGAGAAGCTGGTAGGGACCTAAGAGATGTCAATTATGTAAGGTATGTGATGAATATATTTCACATATTCTAATTCACTATTCATATGTTAATGTTGTATGGAAGGGAATTACAATTTTATCTAGATTGAGAAATATTTGTGAGGGTCACAATGTGGAGATTACTTTAATAGGTTAGTGTCAAAACCTTATGACTAGGTTGTACAAGGCACTACTTCTTATTGTTGCATGGGGAAGTTGGCTAGCTAGAAATTCATGTATTTTTTATGATAAAATTCCCCCCTAGATATATTCTTCACAAGGATGGTCTATTCTTAAATATTGCAAATAGGGTAAACTTATTAATCCCCCAAGAGTGGTAATTATTGAATATATTGATAAATCTATAGATTTTTCATACTTTGATGGGGAAACCGAAGAGGATCCCTTATTGAAGGGGTATGGGGGATAACATATCTATTTAAGTCCCACTAGTATAAATTCAAAGCAATTCTAGGAAGACGAACAAACAACAATGTTGAATTGATGGTTATAAAACATGTTTTAAGGATGTTAGCGGATAAGGTGTACAAAATATTCAAATAATAGAATGATTAAGGGTGAAAGAGCACTATAAACGTTTTTCTAAGACCCATCATTGAAGAGATTATGAATATTAAAAACACATTTGTTGATGTTTTTTTGTGCTTGTTTACAGAGAAAGGAACATGACTATAGATTATTTTTCCAAGGAAGGATTTTTGATGGCTCCTTCTTATTAACATATGTCGGAATAGAAAGCAAAGAATCTTGCTAGATATTCACCACTTCATCTAAGGGGAAGACGATGTAGTTTGTTACTATAGGGCTTGAATTGGAATTCTTTATTTTTTATTTTTTAATCTATGAGATAGCTTATTTTGGACATTAATGAACATATGTGACATGAATATGCTTCACATTTGAGTGAAATCACTGGAAGATTATATAACAATGACACTTTGAAGACTTTGTAAAAGACAAGAATGTGATCTGTATATGATTTAGGTTGTAGGTTTTTGTTATGAACATAATATATAATAATAAATATAAATGCATTATAATAGTTAATGAATAATTAATGAAGAGACACCTTCCCAATGAAAGGTCACGTCTCTTCATGGAAGGGAACCCCTGCATGGGTATATAAGGCCCTCATTCTTATTGTATCTCATCATCTCATATTCATATACATTATTATTCAATGTATTATCCATTATGGATTATAACCTGTTATCCTACCTATAGTGGGTATTTACCTGGTGAACCGACTTGGTTCACCACAATGGTATTAGAGCTTCGTCTCAATCCAAATTTTGGCCACAAATAGAGTTTCTCTAAAATCAGGTCTTTGACCTCATATTGGCCATTCGCCATTTATAAATGAAATATTCTACACATTTCAACAAAAATAAAAAAAAACATTCTGATCCAGGTGGATATTGGTGGCCACCCACCTATTCCACTTGGACCCCCACCATTGCTTCTTTCAGTTTTTCATTTTTCGCACAGTTTACTATTTTTAGCAGTTTTTTGGGTCCTAAACTTTCGAAGTCGTTTTGAGGCCTTAAATGATGTTTTTTGAGAAAACAAGGAGCAACATGGGTCATAGATCATGTTGCTCACCCAAAATTTGTATTCCTCAGATAGATCTTTCTAACAAGGTATGGAACGCGTCAAATAGAGATCGTATGCCAAAGTTACGTCCCCGGGAAGTTGATGTACCAACTTACCCAAACGAGGCCCATAGTCTTGTCATTTCATCTCCTAGGGTTAGGTATTTGGATATTTAGGGTTTTCCATTGTTTCTCAATAATAATAGGCCTTGGAGCCTCATTTTAACAAAGTTCAGAGGCCAGTAGCCGCGACATCTCTTCTCAGAGATAAGCTACCAACACCCTAGCTAGTTTATTTCCATTATGTCTGTAAGCATATTTCAGTCATTTGTTATTAATGAAATGAAGTCTTATTTCCGCTGCATTCTGTGTATATGTGTATTTCTGTATTTCATTGTGTTCCTACATAAATCCGGATCAGTGGTATCAGAGCGGTCTGCTCATTCTTGATCCTTCTTTGCATGTCCCCAATGAGGTCGGGGTATAAGGAGTTGGGGCTCGATTTGGTTGAACCTTTGCAAGATCAACTTTGCAAACCCCGACGACCGCCCATGGGGGAAGAAAAGAAATATGAGGGAGCAAGAGATCCTATCAAAATGTTTCTCGAGGAGGCCCTCGAGAAACAAAGGAACACAATGATGGACAACTTTGCCCGTCTTATTCAACAGATTCCCACTGGCGGCGCATCAACATCCAACAACCACTCTGGACGCACCACTCCTTTTAAGGTACAAGTAAACTTTGACATTCCCATATTTGAGGGCCAAATATATGTAGAAGTCGTAGATAGATGGTTGAATCTATTAGAAGGATATTTCTTGGTTCATGACTTTTCCGACTGAGAAAAGATTATTTTCGCACTCCTCAAAGCCGCCCCCCATGTCAAGGACTGGTGGGAAACCTACTTGGAGCAATAGGGCGAGGGAGAACCCTCTCTATTCTCAGTCGCACCCACTTGGAATTCTTTCCAAAATTCCATCAAGGAACAATATTATCCCGTGGCGAGCTATGAGGACAAATACATACAATGGACTACGCTGTGGCAGCAAAGGGACCAAGATGTGCATGAGATGACGAATCTGTTTCATACCCTACGCACAAAGTTGGGTATCAAAGATTCAGAGAAAAATTTGGTGTTAAAGTACCGTAGTTTTATGCACAGATACATTCAGGAGGA
>SNQJ01S0147139.1:0-13641 GCA_010110895.2 Picea sitchensis | reverse complement strand
TGACCGAGGATCAAGACAAATTCATCAGCTTGAAGAGAAAGGGTGGCAATGTTGCATTTGGAGATGAATCGTCTACCAAAATACTTGGAAAAGGTGTAGTAGAGCTTGGAAGAAAAAATGTAAAATCAAAGAATGTCCTATTGGTTGAAGACTTGAAGCATAATCTACTCAGTGTTAGTAAAATCTGTGATCAAGGATATACGCTCACGTTTGACTCACAAAGATGAAAAATTAAAGAAGAAGGTTTAGGAAGATTGGTTGCAACTGCAAGAAGAAGACCAACTAAAATATACATCCTAGATCCACGAAAAATCTCCAAGGAAGAAAGAGACCATAAAAATGAAGTTTTATTAAGTGCTATATGTTGAGGGGGAGCGGCCCCAAAGAAGAGAGTTGCCTTTTTCCATTAAACTCAAGAAAGGGTAGGTTCGGGCATTCGACCCTTCATTGTTTGTTCATTCTATTACCCCAAACATCCCGGAGTCTCAAATTTCTAGAGCTCCAGAGTCCCGAACTCTCAAAGGGTCCACACTTCACGTGATTTCACATTAAATATTAAATTAAAAAGGGAAAAAGGGTTGGTACTTTACCACGTACGAAAATCATAATAAACTCATTTAAAATATTGTATATGACACCTTTTTGGAACTTGCGCCTAGGTTTATAAGGTCCCAAATATTATATTTAATATTTGAAATGAGAGAGAGAGAGAGAGAGAGAGAGAGAGAGAGTTATCTGGGTCAATCTCCTTCGATTCTCCAACACGTTCTTTATACTCAAATCTCTCGGAGCCCGAAGCCCTGAAGTGGCCCCACTTATGCATGTTTCCACATCATTTAATATTAAAAAGGATAGGAAAGGAGTTGGCCTTATTCACGTGTGGCTATTTTAATAAACCTTAATATGATATAATATATTATATTATATCCTTCGAAATTTACACTGACGTTTTATAAATTCTCGAACATCGCATTTAATAATTTAATATTGGAAGGGAGGAGAAGATATTTGGGTCCCACACCTTCGACTCTTCCAAGAAATTCTCCATGCTCAAATAACCCGAAGTCCTGGAGTTCCAGAGGGGACCCACTTGTATTATCTTATGATTTAAATACACAGAATTATTTTGGGTTTATAATTTAATAAATTGCAATAAAGTGTTATTATATTCAATTATATTAATTTGATCACAATTAAATATAATGTCATATAATTAATTATATTTCTTATCTATGCAACCTCGTATAGGGAAAGATAGGGTTCGACCTTCAATGAATTTGGCTCGTGGATTCCATCACCCAAACATCTCGGAACCCCGGAGCTTCGAACTCCCAGAATTCCGAAGACCATGAAATCTTTAAGGCATTTAGTCACGGGTGATTCCCTGATGTACTTCAATATTTGGAATCATATTAATTTATATTTTCTTTTGGTCTCAGGCCTTTCACACTCCAAGAACTTTAGCCTCCATTTTTAGAATAAAATAATATTAATATTAATAAAAATGATAGTAATAATAATATGTATATCCCTGTACGATTTTATTACCTGGAGAATTTAAATGAAATTATTTTCTCTTACAAGAAAATAAGAAAAGGAAAAATATAAATTTCTAGTCTTTATAAAGGGATTTATTAGAAGTTTATATTCCAAGGAAATTTCTCCATTCTGGAAATTAAAAATATAATTATAATCTCTCACTTCATGGGTAAATGAGTAACTTTTACTTCCTTATTGTGTGCTTTACTACTTTTACTAAATTTAAGGAAATTGGTGCTAAGACAAAAATTTACCTCCACAATAAATTTCAGTATTTCTATCGGGATTTATTGCCCACCAAAATTTAAGGGGATTCTTCCCAAATTTAGGGGATTTGACACAAGTTTAAAATAATTGTTTATTAATTCAAAAAATAAGTATAAATGTTTCTTAAATTCCAAATGAGGTTTTTGGAGCTTTTATATTTTAACAAATTCAGGAAATTCCTCATTTACAATGCATTTCAATGTATAATAACATTCAGACTATTTCCTTAAAGCACAACTACAATTTTGAAATATGTTACTTACTAAGTATTCTAATACAGAACTCCAGAGTTCCTTTAGATAATGATCAAACTTAGGCTGAAAATCTATCTTTCTCTTTTAAATTTTTGTAGTGATTCTAGTTAATTTGTTTGTTCTCCTTAGAAACAAAAGATGGGTTGTAAGTGTAGATCATCCTTAATGATTTCACCCAGATTCAGTATTATTTTAACACCCAGATAGTCAAGAGATAAGGAAGTAAATCAAATGAGATTCAACTAAAACATTTTCTTCCTTTTACCTAAATTTCTCAAGCCACTTTTGTCATAAATTAAACTCACACAGCTCTTAAAACACAGTCTGTAACTTTCTTTGAACTTGAGACTACAAAGATTTAGAACAAATATACTTACCTAGGACCCATAAAATGTTGCAATTGTTGAAAGGGGTGCCCTTTTCCTCCCAACCGTAGGCAAAACAACTATTGGATGAATTTATCGCTAGCCAAGTCATGATTCTATGAGAGAGACTATTCCTTTTGTTCACCAATAGCCAGGGACGAAGATCGCTCTCCTCTTCCCACATGAATTTAGTAGATTGTTTCTCTCTTGACCAAGCAAGGGGGTCTGCAATGAGTGCTTCCTTAGTTACTCATCCTCTGTGCAACCTTGTTTATCAACTTGGTTAGAAAACGTTTCCAAACAATTCCCATACCAAGAACAAATTCATTTTTCAGTTCTCTTCAAAACTAGAGAGTTGCACATGCTCTTCCTCTTCGTAAAATGGTCACCAGAATCATTCCTCTACCTCTTCTCTCTCTCCCCATGATTTTCCCTTCATTTCCTGCCTTCTTTAGCAATATTTTGTGGGTCAAATCCCCCAATTCATGGTTCAGCCTATAATCCTGTAGATGGGTACTTTTCTGCCCATGCTTATGAGGCAAACCAGCTATGGTACAAAACCCATTCTTGTTCATAAATGCAAGAAGCTGATATTTCAACTACCAACTTCCTCCATTAATCACAATTCTAGAAAATGGGCAATCTGGATTTTTCTTGAATTTTAAATTGGCAAGGGAAATTTCCTCATTGTTTCCCTCTCATGGCATCATGACCTATATAGGAAATACCACTCAATAGTTGTCCAACATTTTCCTTTTTATATTAGTAGCATAAATATTTACACTAACATTTTAGCAAAATATACTTATATTTACAAGATGGGTAGAAATAGGGGTATTACAGTATCTCTATCAAAGGTAATAGTTTTTGGATCCCCGTGCAATCTAACAAATTCTAAAAAAAACAATTATACCACCCTCGATACATCACTAGTCTTGTTGCAAGAAATGAAATGGGCCATTTTAGAGAACCTATCCACAACCACAAAAATAGAATGATTACCTTGTTGTGTGTTTGGGATCCCCAACACAAAGTCCATGCTCAGATATGTCCATGGGTCTATGGGCACTGGTAATGGCTTTTACAACTTTGTGTTTTGTGATTGTCCTTTAGCCATTTGACAAATCCTACATCGTGCCACATACCTAGTTATATCCTTTTTCATCTTCATCCAGTAATACTTATCTTTGATTAAGGATAGCATCTTATCCTTTCCAAAATTTCCTTCCAAACCACTACTGTGAAGTTCTCTGATAACATTTTCTCTCATAGAACCAATTGGAATGCATAGTTTTTTTTTCCTTTGAAGAGGTAAACGTCTTGCATAAAATATTCACCCTGAATAAGATCCATGTTCTCAGGGACTAGATTCTTCAATTTTTCCACAATCTCCCAAAATTCATTATCAGACGCATATAGATCCTTTAATGCAACAAATCCAATTACTTGATTTTCCATGGTTGTCAAAAGAATAGTGTGCCAACTCAAAGCATATGCAACTTGATCCTCCCATCCTGATATGTGCTTTAAGACAAAGGTGTATCCTTGTAATAAAGAGACCCAATTTGCATGTCTATTGTTCAATTTATTTTGGGTGTTTACATATTTTAATGAAATATAATCGGTAAATAACACAAACTCTTTCGGCACTAAATAATTCCTCCAATGTCACAATGCTTGCACAATTGCATAAAATTCTACATCATATGTGGAGTAGTTCTTTCTTACCTCATTCAACTTTTCACTAAAAAATGCAATTGGTCTACATGCTTGGCTAAGTACAACTCCAATGCCTACATGTGAAGCAACACATTCTACCTCAAATATTTTATCAAAATATGGTAAGGCTAATGTAGGTGCCTCAATTACCTTCTTCTTTAGAAACTTAAAACTTTCCTCAGCTTCATTGGTCCACATGAATGTCTTTCCTTTGATTCAATTTGTTATGGGTGCTATAATACTGCCAAAATTTCGAATAAATTTTCAGTAAAAGGTGGCTAGCCCATGAAAACTTCTTAACTCTATTATGCTCCTGAGACTAGGCCACTCCAAAATTTATCTAACCTTCTCTGAATCCATCTTGACTCCTTCTACTGAAATGACAAAACCTAGAAATACCAAACTTGCTTGTAGGAACCTACATTTCTTAAGGTTTGCATAAAGTTGATGTTTTCTCAATGCATCCAATATAATATTTAAATGTTGCAAGTGATCTTCTTTGTTGTTACTAAAAACTAGGATGTCATCAAAATAAATGACAAAAAACTTAACAATATAAGGTTGAAGCACAATATTCATCAACCACATGAAAGTACTAGGTGCAATGGACAAACTGAATGGCATCACCATCCATTCATATAATCCATCCCTAGTCTTGAAGGTAGTTTTCCATTCATCCCCTTCGTGAATCCGGATCTGGTGGTATCCACTTCACAAATCAATTTTACTAAAATATTTATCTTCGACTAGCATAGCCATCATGTCATCTAAGTGAGATATAGGAAATCGATATTTGATGGTAATTTTATTGATTTCTCTGCTATCTGTGCACATACTCCATGTATTATCCATTTTGGGAGTCAACAATATCGGTACAACACATGGATTCATGCTTTATCTTACCTTGCCTTTCTTTATAAGTTATGTCACTTGTCGATTGAGCTCTACATGTTGTGTAGGACTCATCCTATAGGTGGCCTGATGAGGAAAATATGATCCTAGGATTAGATCAATGTGGAATATCCCTCTTTGGTGGAATACCATCAAGTAGTTCATTAGGGATAACATCAACATATTATTCTAGTATCTTGACCACTTTAGTAGGGATTGGTATGTCTTCCCCGACTCGTTTTTGCACTATTAATGCATAGCATAATCTTTTTTCCTTTGTTTCCTTAACAAACTCTCTTTTCAACAACATATTCTCAACTTTCCCCTCATCCTTAAGGGGAAATAAGACGACTTTCAATCCATCCTTCCAAAAGGTGTAGGCATTCTTTTCTCCATTATGCATTACTTTTATGTCATATTGTCAAGGCCTCCCCAATAATAGATGGCATGCATCCATAGGAATGACATCACACTAGACTTCATATTTATAAGTCTTACAGATGGAAAAATTGATCAAAAATATTTTATTAATCGTGACTTCATTCCCTTTTTGACCCATGCAATTCGGTAAGGATGGGGATGTGTTTCACAACACAATTTCAACTTATCTACCATCTCTTTGGAAGCCATTTTCTCACAACTTCCATTATCAACAATAACTTGACATACATTTCCCTCGGAAGTGCATCTAGTTTGAAAACTATTTGTCTGAAGTAAAGAATATTCATTGTCGCTACTCTTCCTTTGCTCTTTTTCAGGAACCAACATTGACCTCTATATCATGATATTCTCCCCCATATCGGGAGGGACTTCATATTCATCTCCTTCTTCTTCATTCTTAGCTTGGACCAAGTTTAAACTAGGCTATTGTCCTTGCTTCGTCTCTTCCATGTTATAATTTGTGAATTCAAATGCTCGATGACCCTCTACACCACACCTAAAACACACATAAGGTCCTCCTTTTCCACCACCGTAACCTTTACCCCTCTTAAACCCTCTTCCTCGTGGTTGATTTAGGTTACCTTGTCGAGTATCTTTTTCTTTCTCAACTCCTTGGGGTGATTCGTCTCTTCCATAGTTAAAACCACCCCACGAGGCAGATGATGTAGCCAATAAACTCTTATTCATTCATGAGATCTAAAAACCATGCAAACACACAAGAATGGAAAATAAATCTCTTTTATTCATTCTCCATTCTAACTATTATAATGGAAGTTCAACCCCTTATAACTATTATCTGAGATTTTCAAAAACAACTAAGTTTAGAAAAAAACAACTAAGTTTAGAAAATTCTTGCATGACTCTAAAACTGACCAATAAGTAAAAGCTAACTAGAGTGACACTATTTGTCAACTCGCTTTTCTGATTAGATGTGTAAACTATGAGATAACTGATAATTACTAATTTAAAAATTCTAGTAAAAACACTAAAACCCCACTTTGAGGCCTTATATGAAGGTATTTGGCCTTGGAAAAGTGTTGAAACGATGTTTGATCTTAAGGATTAGATCAACACGACACTGAACTCTTCGTGATGCAACTTCTTGTAAAATTTCAACCCAAACGAATAATCAAGTCCAAAGTTATAACCCTCGACAATCTCTCCATGATGAAAGAAGATGTTCATCATCTCAAATATATGAGCATGGATTTTCTATTTTTTAACCACCCATATTTATTTTTTATATTAATTATTTTTTCCAAGTCGACAAATGCTACATCAACATTATAGATGTGATATATTTACCCACCAAAACTATAAAAAACATGTTTCGACATAAATATTTATTTATTTAAATTAATTTAAGTATAAATATAAAATTTTAACATATAACAAATTTATATTAATTAATTAAAAAACAAAATACAAATTTGATTTTTATTTTACATTACTAAAATCTAAACTACAATATATTTTCACAATAAAATGCGAGAGTTCAAATATTTAAATAAAAAATTAGAAATAAAGATTCATAGTTTGAATCTAATTTTGTTGAAATGATGACTCACATGTTCCCAACCTTACACAACCCATATTATATTATTGCTTTAAGCTAACTCCTTTCGAACTCTCCACAACTAAATTTAGTACTCATACAAAGAGTGAAGCATTCTAGATGGAGGCTAACCGTAATTGAATGAAGAGGGAGGCCAACCATAATTGTTGTTTAGGTATCAATCACTAAACGGTTATAATAATGAATGGTATTCAGTGGGACCTTCCCATGTCGTATACATGGGAGTGCAACTACCATGTATATGGTTAGGTTTGGATGTCCAAGGTAATGCATACGATATGTGTGTACATTTAAGTTCGGGTAGTTGATTTTAATTAGTCAAGTTACAAGGTAATTAGTCTTACAAGGTAATTAGTCTTGACTCAAGTGATATAGTTACATATGGATCAAGTTATAGTTACAAGGTAATTAATATAGTTACAAGTCAATCAATATAGTTACATATTGACCAGTTTGGAGTTTCATTATCGTGGTTTTTGTTGAATTACGTAGCTCGAATGGTGCTTTCATTTGTGGAGGTTTTCCACTCGAGTCGAAAACATGTGCAATAATTATTTACAGTGGTCTAAGAATTTTTCCAAATGATTTGGGAAGAGAGAAGACAAGTTCGATTTCAGTCTAGAAGGTTCTCAATTATTATAATAATAATTGACCCATTTTAAGATGATATTAACCATTGATGGAGAAGTCTTAACTTCTAATCATGGCCATCCAATCTTGGGTGAGGAGATTATAAAAGGAGATCGAAGAGACCAAGGAGAGGAGGGATAATCGTGAGATGAGTGATTCATTGTTTTGGCACAAGGGAGAAGAACATTTTCAGTGTGACGAGATTGAGGAAGGGCATAGAGGCAAACTCAACTAGCCAAGACTATGAGAGGGTCAGTTGAATGTGTTGTGAGAGGGCCATGATAGTGGGTTCGTGGAGCAAGTCATAAGAGATGAGATTGGGGTTGTTGGAGGTTGTAGCTATACTCATAGATCTGGGTCATAACCTATGTAGTTGGAGGACAAAGTTTGTTGGTATACTTTCTCTAGAATTTTGTTGGGGTTTCTTAATCCATATTGTAAAATTATTTGTTGAAGATAATAAAATTGTTCTCTCCTAAACGCTAGTTTTCCCCGGAGTTGGGGTTTTCGGGGTAAAAATTGTGTCATTATGTGATTGATTTCTCCGGTTTATTTCTGCAGTGCATTTTTGCTAGAAGTTAATGTGTTATTCATGTTAAATTTCATTTACTATAGTGATTAGAATCTATTTATGTTCTTGTTGTGATACAAGTAGATCTGAAAATTTTAACTGAGGTAGCAACACTTTAAATATTGACATGATATCAAAGCCTAGACTCCGAGAAGGAGAAATCAGATCCAAATTACAACAATTCTTCATAATTCTTTTGGAAATTTGGAACAAGGGTTAGCAACAATGGCCATGATTGGAATCAAAGAGTCTGCCAAGCTTGATGGGGCATCGAATTATGGGATCAAGAAAATCCGGATCACCACAATACCAAAACAATATGGGCTACGTGATTATGCTACTACTGGGAAGATAAATATTTTAGACGATGAAAAGAAGGAAAATGCCAAGGCTATGAGTGTTATTTTGGACGGGGTAAAAGATCACATAGTTCCCTTGTTGGCTAGATGCGATACCTGTAAGAAGATGTGGGTTTCCACTCTCCAGTAGAGACATGCAGTGGGTGTGTTTTGTATGAAACCCAATACGATGAAACGTGTGGACAATGTACACAACCTCTCCCACGTCCCCTCGAATTTTGAAGGCCACCTTCTATCTCAGTGAATGCATGTGCGCCATGAATTAATGTGGGTGATAGACTAGGGTTACGATGCTCATTGCAATTACACTACCATTACTCTCGATGACGCTCTTCACACAGATGAGAGGCACCTCCACCAGGCTCAAGTCATTTAATAGAAAACGAGCAATGGATTTAGGTCATTACGATCTCAAGGTGTTCATCATTACAAAGGAAGGGATGATGTTTACAAAGCTTGATCCTCCCTCTCTGATTATGAACTAGGAAAACGATCGGTACATGCACTTCAAATGGAAACATGGGTTCAGGATTTGGAATGACACTTAGCTCCAGAGCATGATCATTGATTAGGGAAGAGCATTGTTAATGCATGAGAATCTCTCCTCCTCAACACACGCCAGTCGATTAACACACGTGGTGCACATTCAAGAAAGGGAGAGGCATCGTCCTCTCATTTTTCCTTCGACAATCTAAAGCATGATCCGGGCATTTAATGTTGACAAGCTAGAAGAGCCAAATTGTGCCCTCGCACAACCTGGAGATAAGGTCTCCATTAAGTGGTTAAGGATAGAAGAGATTTGTATCCAATTTGGAGTAGATTTCCATCATTGTAATCTTCCTCGATAGTCAGGCGTTTTGAATGGTGATTTGACACCACTAGTTTAGCTTCCGAGGGAAGCTCCTTAAGCCCTCTTGTATAAATCTTTGTATTGTATGCCAGATAGAGGTTGTTGAAGCCTGAGTAGAAATCATTGTAAGCTAAGTTAGGGGAGTTGATAAGAGTTGAGACTCAGTCGCAGTCCGGACTCCACTATTGTAATTTGACATTCCACCATTACTAGAAAATGACAATTTTTCATGTTTCCAATTTTTGTGTAATGGATGTTGGGTTATGAATGTCATTTGTATGCATTTGAGTTGTAGATGAATGTTAGGAATCATCTGCAGGGATAGAGATACATTTTTCTATCTGTAAGTGTGTTGAATTAATTCTGGTTCTCTAGGCTAAGTGAAAGGAGTGCGCAACAGAGGGTGGAAACTCTGTGAGCTGACGCAAGGAGTTCATGTTTAAGTTCAGTGGATTCAGAAGAGAAGCTGCCAGGAGGGCACACCAGGATAATTCATAGAATTGGGGAGAAATTTCAAGGTGGTTAAGTGTTGGCATGTTTTACAGGCCTTGTATGCTTGTCATTGATGGCAAGTACAACAACAATGATCAACAACGCAGTGATAATCGGGGAGGAGCAGCAACAATGATAATTGGATCAACAATTCCGAATTCCCGATGGCTGTCAGATCTCAATGTAGATAAGAAGAGCGTGAAGATATGGAGGATAGATCTCGGGCGTTAGATCTGAGCGCGAGGACCGACCATTGTAGGATCCAGGAGAATATGCACAATCTTTAAAAGTGCAAGGTGAAGCGAGTTCACGAATCGGAGTTTCGCGAATCACAACTTGGAGAGGCAAGAAACAATACCACATGACTGTCGAAATCACGATATGAGAAATCGTGATATGATCTGAGCAGTTGAATCAAGATCACATCTAGACCGTCGATCCGACTCACGTCAGCAAACCACGTCAGCTAAGAACATGTGGCACAACCAGGCAATGACAAGTGTCAAACTGATTCGACATTTCAGGCACATGTAAGTCACGAATCAGAGTGACACGTAGCAGTTATTCAACATGTGTCAATCCACATGTGACGTTAGCAGGCTTACATCACTTCGGGGTTTCGCGTATCGCAACTTGGAGTGACGAGAATCTCCATCTAAGAACTGGCGAGATGCGATATCGCAAGTTAATTGCAGCCGTCAGATCAAGGTGTGATCTGGACCGTCAATTCAACTTTATTTCAGAATATCGCCTATTGCAAGTCGGAGTGAAAAGAACCTCCATCGAAGAACTCGTGAGATGCGAAATTGTGAGTTAATCGCAGCCGTCAAATCAAGATCAGATTTGAACCGTCGAATCATAGGACAAGTGGCAAGCAATTGGAATTTCGCTGACTTGGGGTCAACAGAGAATGGTGTGGAAACTCACGAAATATGAAGCACCTTTTTGGCATAGTCTATGGTCACCGCCGGTGGTCACGAGAAGGGAAGGAGTCAGTCCAGATAAGCTCTATTTCAGGGTTTCGGAGATCGCGACTTGGAGAGTCGAGATGCCTCATCTCAAGATTCACAAAACGTGAAATCGCGAAAGTTCTTTATGCATAAGGCTGTGGTCACAACCCTTGGTCACAAAGGAGAGAGATGGAGGAAAGAGCTAGAGCAACCAAGCTCCTTATTCGGGGATCGCGACTAGGAGTGTCGAGACACATGGTCACACGAATGCCAAAAGGCCAAAATAAATGCAAGATCCCATGAAGCCAATCCAACGGTGCAGGTGAATTTGAACAAGATCGGAGGGTTACTGTAGCACGACACAGTGTAACTGCCAGAAACCATTGATGGCTTCTGCCAGAGGACTCGAAGACACTTCGGGGTGATTGACAGAGGAGGTGAAGAGTCTCTGGAAATCTTCAAGAGGGATGAAGATGTTCGTGGAGGTGATTGACAGCTGGATGAGCATTGAGGCTTGTAACTGGAACAGAGAAGGTGAGCTCGACTGTCACAGAGAAGATGAAGAGTCTCAAACTGCCAGAGAGGCTAAATAATCTCAGTATAACATACAGTGATGTTGAACGAATGGAAACGGCCAGAGAAGTTGAAGAGTCACGATGATGATCAGACAGAGCACTTGAGATATGGAGGAATTTGGCGCGGAGTGAGCTTGCAGAGGCATTGCGAATATTGCATGCACAAAGACAACATAGACTATAAGAATGTTGAAAAAAGAAGAGATAAGTGTTGTCGTTGTGGAGGAGAATTCAAGGGGTGTGCAAGGAGGCAGAGCGCAGGAGAAGAAATGCACAGTAGAGGAATGTTGCATTGAAAGGATATGGTGCAGAGAGCATAAAAGGCAGAAGAACAGGAAGTGCAAGGTGTGTGCAGAAGACATTGATGCAGACAGGGCAGAGCAGTGTAACATAACAACGACAAGGTTGGTAATCCATAGAATAACTTTATATCGCTGTAATAAGTTTTAGTAACAAAGAATTTATAATTGAGGGTGGTTGGGAGGTGCTAGGGAGGATTGGTGTCCTCAGAGGTTCAAGTGGGTGCTTGAACACAGGGATTTGGTGCCTCCTTCTAGTTGGTGCTAGAGAAATTAGGGATTTGGTGCTTCCTTCTAGTGGGTGCTAGAGAAAACAGAGAGTTGGTGCTCTCAGCAAGTAGCAGCTTGCAAAATTGAGGTTGTAGCCTCATTCTGAGTTGGTTCTCATATGTATGATAATGTAAAGAATGTAACTATTACTTATCATATAAAGAAAAAGAGGTTTTTACCCTGTAAGGGTTTCCTCGGGAAATATTTGTCTTTGTGTTTCTCATATATGTGACTGATGCCAAATGTGCCTTTGTTTATTTCCCTGCATTATTGTCATCATCATTGAGTGCCTTGTAAAGTTTTTTTTTAAAAGAAGCATAAGTGTTTAAGCACGGTGACAACTGATTCACCCCCGCCCCCCCTCTCAGTTGTTCAACAATTGGTATCAGAGCCAGCCCCTTTTATCTAAGGGTAGATCCTAGAGCTTAAACATGTCAAGTCATGAAGGAAATTCAACCAATAAGGCCCCTCTGTTCAATGGAACGAACTTTGCCTTCTGGAAGGTTAGAATGAGAACCTACATAATGGATTTAGGTGCATATGTCTGGGATGTGGTAGATATTGGTTATGTAAAGCCAGTTGTGCTAGCTAATAAGGATGACAAACTATAATTTAGCTTCAACGCTAAGGCTATGAATGCTATCTTGAGTGGGCTTGCAGAAGCAGAATTCGTAAAATTTATGCACCTAGGAACTGCCTGCGTAAGCAGACCAGAAAATTTATGCACCTAGGAACTCAAAGCAAAGAAATGTGGGACAAACTCATTACCAATTATGAGGGTAATGGAGAAGGTAAAGATGCAAAGCTTCAAACCACGTATCACGCCTACAGAATACAGTTTGAACAGTTGAAGATGAAGGAAGATGAAACTGTTGGAAAATACTTTCTGAGAGTAGAAGAAATGGTAAATGCAATGAAGGCACTTGGTGAAACAATTGGGGAACCTTCTTTAGTTCAGAAAATCTTGATATCTCTCCTAGATAGGTTCAACCCAAAGGTCTCTGCTATAGAAGAACTTAATGATCTAAAAACCTTGCATTTTGACCAACTTCTAGGAACATTGACTGCATATGAAATGAGAATAGTTAAATATAAACCCACCTCCAAAGAAGCATCATTTAAAGCAGACAAGAATGAGGATTCTGAGCCCGATGAAATTGAAGAAAAAATTGTGAAGAGACTGAAGAAGGGATCAGGAAAATACAAAGGTAAACTGCCTTTCAAATTATTTAACTGTGGTAGGATAGGTCATTTTTCAAATAAATTTCCCCACAAAGGAAAGGATCAGACTTGTGATGATGAGGAGAAATACAAACACAAAAATTTCCTTAAAGAGAATAACTTTAAGAAGAAAAGTCTTTGTGCAAACAATGATGATGATCCTTCAGATGATGAAGACAATGATTCATCTATTGAAGATAAAATAAATGAATTCATACTTATGGCCAAGGAGGACTATGACAATAATAGCACAGGGAGTGATGTTAATGAAGAAGAAGTTGTGGTTGACATGGAAGGAGAACTGATCAGTGCATTGGAAGAGATTGACAGACTAAGAATCAAGAACAGAAAGCAAAGACAATTGTTGATACA
>SNQJ01S0147138.1:11355-21691 GCA_010110895.2 Picea sitchensis | reverse complement strand
AGTCTCAAACTCAATCGAACACATGCACTGTTATCATCCTCAGGGTTTTCACGGTCACAATCTCATCGTTACCAATTTTCCCATCGATTGAAGATTCACATCAATTACGGGATGACAACATGCTGTCTCTTTACCATAGAGATTTGTTGATCCTGAATCGGATCTAGGAGCTTGATAGGGCTCAAAAAGGCTCAAAATGAAAGGTCTTGGAATTGGATAAAACCAACTCCATTGCGACCGGCTCGTCACGCTGATTCTGACCATATATTTACTTCCTCAAACGGATGTCGTATGTGAGAGTTATCGTACTTTGATCATTTTTCCAAACAGGTAAAAAGTCAAACAAGTCAACACTAAAGAAGTCAACACTGACGTCCTATTGAAGTCATCATGCTGATGTGGCAATAGGCTGCACAAATGACATGGCATCCGACCATACAAGTGACGTGGCAGGGGCACAATGGACTATTGGCGTGGCTGGAGCAGGTGGACCAACTAGTAGGTGATACGTGTCACCACTAAAAGGTTGACATGTGACATGCTCATACAAGTGGCAAGTATGGTTAGTTGAAACGTGGTAGACATGTGTGCTGATGTGGTGGTTGCTGACTGGGTAGATTCTGAATGGGTAGTGTATGTGGACCATACGACAATTGACAAGTGGTGTTTTCTCCATCGAATTAGGAGGTGCCACGTGGCTGAGACTTGGGATGCCACATGGCACCCTATGGTTGGTCATTTGGTTCATATGAATTTTTTTATGGAGCTCATGGGTCTCAAAACCGTGACCTTTTGGAGGAGGCAATTGCTTTGTTAAAGGTCCATTGACCAACGCACCAAAGTTATTGCTTATTATATAATGCCACATTAAAGTTATTTAAAGTGTTGTCATGTTTTTAAAGGAGGCAGAAAGGGCTGGGGCCAGGCCCCAGCCCACGACTATGTGTAAAAAATACGCCCACACCCCAACATATATGATATTCCATACACAGCTTAGCACAAAGACTTGTGAGTTTGCGCGATAAGTATTAGCCCCCGGTTATAGGATATTCCACCATTTGACCTTTATAAAAGTTCTTTTGTTTGGTGGTTGGCACATTTTATGTGAGCACGGTCCTATGGTTATTTGCCATATGACCTATGATTCGGGCTAAGGGTCAGTGCACATCCCTTTGGGTTGGCACTTGGCCATATTAATAGCATATGACCGAGTATTAAGGGGTGCATGCTAGGCACAAGGGGCTTAGCCCTTTTATTATGTATAAAGTGGGTTTTCACAATATAATATTTATTATATTTGATTTTATTAGCCAGTTTGTTGGAGATTTTGGCTAATATTCAGAGATATTGGGCTCTTTTTGAGGCCAGATCTTGGGAGGAAGTTGGGGGATGATAACCAAATTTAGATCTATATAAAATAGGTCTTCTTGAGGCCATGAGAAGAGATTCAAAGCAGAGTTATGTTGAAGGAAATCCAAGCCAAAGCCACTTTTATGCAGGGAAGTTGTTGAGGAGCGCACCTTTGTGGGTCATTTCTGGGAGCTTCGATCATCCATTTTGAGTGTCGTTTCTTCTTTTGGGTTCTTAATATCTGGGACAACAAGACCATATATGTTTTGTAACCTTTTGGAACTATTGTAATGTATGTATTGAGATTTGAACAGAAATAAAGAAGCCTCACCCATTGAGACAAAGGCCCAGAGAGGTAGGCGAGATTGCCAAACTCCGTTATCAACTTCTCTTGTTATGGTTTGTTTTTTATTGCTTCATTTCAGTTCTATACATGTTTATATGGCTGTGATATATTCTCATATCTTCTTTCTCCTTCTTTAAGCTTCCTAATTGGTTAAGGAACACTTGCATAATAACTCAACCATAGTCGTGTAAAATATCTTTTTGGATCAAGTGGTATTAGAGCTAGTTGACATTTGAAATTTGAGTTTTGCGTGTTAACCAGGGAAGAGCACATATGAAGGGAGAAAATGACATCTATAAGAGGACTTTATGAACATGAGAAGGAGTTCATAAATTCAGGGTTTTCCATTGTCGAGATGGTTAAATTGTTGTATGAAGACTACTTGGAACGAAAGAGCTCAGTTCAAGAGAAATCTTCAAAGAATAACAAAGTCAAAGAAGGATTGAAGGAAGTGCCTTTGACATTTGTTTCAGAAAGAAAATCTAAGGTATGCAGTGAAGGTCAATCATTAAATTCTCCTTATTCTCATCAAGTTGGTTTTGGTGCGTTCGAAAAACATACACGAGGTGTAGGTTTGAAATTGCTAACCAAGATGGGTTATGAAGAAGGAAAGTGCCTTGGAATTGAAGGCCAAGGTATAGTTAATCCTACTGACGTCATGGAAAGGCCTCGACACTTAGGATTGGGATATGGTGAAGTGGATCTTGGAGTATCTTCCAAGATTGGTTCCTAAACTTCGGAAGCAAGTAATGCTTCAAATGACTAGATTAAGAAATTGCAGGAACACTTCACAAAGGGAAATGGTGTATCACTCTAGGATTGTGGTAGTGAATGCAAGTCAACTCCAAAGTAAAGTGAAGATCATCATGGAAGGTATAATGTTTATGTTTTTACTAATTCTCCTTTTGATTATAATAAGAATAATCAAGTAATCCGGAACTTGTGGAATATGTATCCATGTACTTATTGTCATTCACCCAGGCATTGTGTTGCCAAGTGTTGGAAGAGAAAAACTTTGTACAAGAATCCTATATCGGCCAGGAAGGAAACCAGACATAAAGAATCAACTCCATAATGGAGGAAAGTGAAGGGTAAAAAGGTATGGATGCAAAAAATGCATTGCACGTTCTACAACAAGGGTGGACATCAAAAGGCTAATTGTTGGAAGCTTAATCTAGAGCTTTGTCCCAAGAAGGAAAAAAAGATTGCACATACACTGATGAAGAAAGAAATATTAACAATGAGGCAAGAGGAACAACGTGAAGGAAAGAAACCAACCACTTGGTTTTTCCAGAAGTGGATGTTTCAACTTCATTGTATTTTTCTTCAATTAATGTAATCACACATGTTGAAATGATGACCTATTATAATATCATTTTTGTACAACATCATGTTTTTGTTTTTCTCTGTATGAGTATGTAATCATTCAAAGTCCATTTTTGTAACCTTTTTGGGGGAAAAAGGTCCTTTAGTGGGGAGGTGTGATCCAAAATCAGATCTAGGATCCTGATAGGGCTAAAAAAGGCTCAAAATGAAATTTCTCGGAATCAGATGAAACCAATTCCATTGCGGTCGGATTGTCATGCTGATTCTGGCCATATATTTACTTCCTCAAACAAATGTTGTATGTGAGTGTTATCGCACTCTGATTGTTTTCCCAAATAAGTAAAAAGTCAAACAAGTCAACAATAAAAAATTCAATGTTGACGTCAGCATGACGTCCTACTGATGTCATCATGATGATGTGGCAGCAGGCTATACAACTGACATGGAAGTAGGCTGTACAACTGATGTGGCAGAGGCATAGTGGACTATTGATGTGGTAGAAATAGGTGGACCAACTAGGAGGTGCCATGTGTCACCACTGAAAGGGTTGCATGTGGCATGCTCGTACAGGTGACAAGTATGATCAGTTCACACATGGCATACATGTGTGCTGATGTGGCGGTTGCTAACTGGGTAGTAGACGTGGAACATCCGACGATTGAAAAGTGGCATTTTCTCTAGAGAATTAGGAGGTTCCACGTGGCCCAGACTTAGACTTCCATGTGGCACACTGTGGTTGGCCATTTGGTTCATATGAAAATTTTTATGGAGCTCTCGGGTCTTGAACTCGTGACCTCTTGGAGGAGGTGCGTGCTTTGGTAAAGGTCCATTGAAAAATGTGCCATTGTTATTTCTTATTATATAACACCACATTAAAGTTATTTAAAGTGTTGCAATGTTTTTAATGGAGGCAAAAAGGGTTGGTACTAGGCCCCAACCCACGACTATGTGTAAAACATACACCCACACCCCAGTGTATACGACATTCCATACACAGCTCGACGTAAAGACTTGTGAGTTGGCATGAGAATTATTAGCCCAAGGTTACAGGATATTCCACCATTTGAACATTACAACAATTCTTTTTTTTGGTGGTTGGCACATTTGATGTGGACATAGTCCTATGGTTATTTTCCATATGACCCATGATTCGGGCTAAGGGGCTAGTCCACAGCCCTTTGGGCTAACGCTTGTCCATATTAATATAATATGAACGAGTATTAAGGGGTGCATGCTAGGCCAAAGGGTATTAACCCTTTTATTACTCATAAAGTGGGTTTTCAACATATAATAGTGATTATATTTTATCTTATTAGCTGGTTTGTTGGAGATTTTGGCTAATATTCAGAGATATTGGGCTCTTTTTGAGGCTAGATCTTGGGAGGAAGTTGGGGGATGATAAACAACTTCAGGTCTATATAAACCAAGTGTTCTTGAGGAAATGATAAGAGATTCAGAGTAGAGTTATGCTGAAGGAAAGCCAAGCCAAAGCCATTTTTATGTAGGAAAGTTGTTGAGGAGCGCACATCTGTGGGCCATTTCTAGGAGCTTTGGTCATCCATTTTGAGTGTCGTTTCTTCTGTTGGATTCTTAAGATCTGGGAGAACATGAACATATCAGTTTTGTAACCTTTTGGAACTACTATGATGTAGTTATTGAGCTTTGAACATAAATAAAGAAGCCTCACCCACTGAGACAAAGGCTTAGAGACATAGGCTAGATTGTCAAACTCCTTTATCAACTTCTCTTGTTATGGTTTATTGTTTAATGCTTCATTTCATTTATGTGCATGTTTATATGGCTATGATATATTGTCATATATTCTTCCTCCTTCTTTAAGCTTCCTAATTGGTTAATCAACACTTGCATAATAACTCAACTATAATCGTGTAAAAGATCTTTTCGGACCATATGTCCCCGCAATATGGAAAGTGATTACCTAAATATCCTTTAAATTGTGGTCTTTGATCCATTTTCTTGACAAGATCAGTGATGTTCATGAGTTGCGGGCTGTGAACTAGCATGTCCACTAATTTTTCCTCCTCTCCCCACAATGACTCCCCACTGTCGATTCTTCGTTCACAGATCAATGGTCCTAGTTCACTTCGGGACTTCATCCTTCTAGAGTCTCAACCTCTGTCACTCACTTCTCCTAGAGAGATTTCATCTGGAGTCCAGGATCTATAGACGCATGTGTCTCGTAGATTGACGACCACCAACCACTTTGACTATTCGAGCTTCGAGAGTTTCAAAATCTCTGCCTTCTCTTTCTCCTCGAGTGCTTTCACCTGAAACTGATGATATGTCGAAGCGTGTCCCTCATAGATCGATGACTGTGATTCACTTTAGCTCTTCAAGCCTCAGGAGTTTCAACTCCTGCACACTCGCTCTCTCTCGGAGTGTTTTCACCCAAAGTCCACAGATCCTTGCCACGTGTCCTTCTGGATCTGACGACTACGATTCACTTCGGCTATTCGGGCTTCATGGGTTTCAAACCCTCCTCCTTCTCTTTCTCCCGGAGTGATTTCACTTGAATTTGATGATCTGTCAATGCATGTCGCTCATAGATCGACAGTATTGAATCGCTTCAGCTCTTCGGGCTTCCAGATTTTAGAATCCTGCATACTCACTTTCTCTTGGAGTGGTTTCACCTAAAGACGACATATTTCCTCCACGTGTTCTTCACAACGAACGGTTGTTATCTACTTCAAACTTTGGATCTTCGATGATTTGTCTCTCTCCTTGTCTACAAAACTTTCAAAGTGCTTCAGCTCTGAAGTTGTAGATATTACGCCACTTGTCCCTCTGGATGATGGGTGGTCCCTAGCCTCTTCAGGACTTCGGCAAATCCTCTCTCCTGTGTGCACACAGAGACTTAAATCTCGTGCACCTTGCTTATATCCAACGATTTGCAATGGTTCTACTCCCTCGTGGATGGATCTTATCCAATGACTTATGAAATCTCTAGAGCTTCACTCCCTATGAATATTCCTCCCCACAGTCTCTCCTAAGATTTATCTCTCAGACCCTTTGACTCCTTAGAGGGATTACTTTTACACTTAGTCAAATTTTCAATCTTTGCACTTCTTGCAACAGATTCCTACGCAAGACTTAGCTTCTTGTGGGGGACTGTGCACACCTTGCGATAGTATCTTTACACTCCTTGCAAATGGAAGTTTCACATTATCTCTTCTAAGCTTCTGAGTCAAATCAGACTCAGTCAACATACTCCTTGAGAACTGTATGCACACCTTGCATAACTCAACAAAGAGAACAATTTCAAACTTATTCCAATACTTCACAATTTCATATAATCAACGACATAGCTCATTCATTCATGAAAACAAAAAATAACAGGGAAACTATAAACATTAGTAACACCATGCATTCGATTAATTTTCCTCTGTTATATTCATTCAAATATAAATGGATACATCTATGATAAAACAATAAATACGAATTCAATAATGACTAAATCACAATAATCTCCTACTAATTTGCAACAGCCTCATTCGGGCATAAAACACCTCTATTTATCATAGAGGTTCTTAGGGTTCCCTCTGACTACTCGTTTTCTCGAAGAAGAGAAGATTCCAAAAAATCAACTAACTACCCCTTAAGTTATGTTACATTAAATTCTAAGAGTGAAACTCCCAGATCTCACTGATCGTGATTGCTTCCAAGCTGTTTTGATATTATTCTAATTATTCGTTCAAAAATATTGACAGGAAATGCCAACGTTTAAGATTCCAAAATAATTCAAAAGGTGTATTATGGAATTGAGTTGTCCCTCCACATGTGCTTGCTGGCGATGCTCATGCATTATACTCCCCTAGACAAAAATTCATGGACTCCTGTCCATGAGCTCCTGTACTGACTTTCCATGCTTTTAAACATCAGCTTCAATTACCGAACTAGAATCTTCTACTAGGTGTCCCTTCCACTTTACCATATACTCATAGTATGTTTTCCTTCTGGTCTTCTTGCCAACTCTTTGATTAATGATCTTCTCCATCTGTGGATTTTCTACTACAGGCATTTTACTTTCCCATGGAATCTCTTTCTGATATTTTGTTTCTCTTGCTTCATCTTCCCTGTAAGGATACGGGCCTGATATGTTAAATATGGGTGATATTCCCACATTATCTGGCAACTCAATATCATAGGCATTTGCATCAAACTTCCTTAAGATCTTACATGGCCCTATCTTCTTCATCTTCAACTTGTTATATGTTCCCCTTGGGAACCTCTCTTTCTTGAGATGTGCCAAAACCTAGTCTCCTACTTCAAATTGAATCTCTCTGCAACATTGATCAACTCCACACTTGTACTCTTGGCTAGATTTCTAGAACTTCTCTCTGATCTGGCTATGGAGATTTTGCATTTCTGCAGCAAAATCTTCGTCTCCAACGCTTCTAAAATCACTTTGTTCTAAGTCTCTCAAATCAGATACTCCTCTTGGATGCATTCCAAATAGTATTTGGAATGTGATATTACTAGTGCTCATGTTTTGTGAATCATTGTATGGAAATTCTTCTTGTGGAAGAATCTAATCCCACTAACTATGATGCTTAGTGACCAGACTCCTCAATAAGTTTCCCAAACTTCTATTTACCACCTCAATCTATACATATGTCTAAGGGTGATAAGATAAGATGAAGGAAAAAAATTACCCAACTTATTCCATAGTGTTCTCCATAAATGACTAATTAATTTGGTGTCTTTGTCTGAGACAATGCTTTTGGGTAATCCATGAAGTCGAACAACCTATTTGAAAAATAAATTTGCAACATGTGTTGCATCGCTAGTCTTCTGGAATGGGATAAAGTGTGCCATATTTGAAAATATATCCACCACCACAAATATGGAATCACATCCTCTTTATGTTCTTGGTAGTCCCAATACAAAATCCATGCTTATTGCATCCCAAGGTCTATCTGGTATTGGAAATGGATGATACAATCACAAACTTACCATTATATCATCTAGATACACAATCACAAACTTACCAATGAAATCCTTCAATACTTCATTCATCAGTCCCATAAAAGTACTTGGGCCATTTTTTAATCCAAATGGCATAACAAGCCATTCATACAACCCTTCATTTGTCTTAAAGGATGTTTTCCACTCATCACCTTCTCTCATTTTTATCTGGTGATATCCACTTTTCAAATCTATCCTTGAAATAAAAAAATCTCCACTTAAGAAATACATTAAGTTATCCATCCCAGGCAAAGGAAATATGTACCTGATGATGATACTATTTATGGCTCTTGATTTTGTACACATTATCCATCCTCCATCCTTCTTTGGACTTAACACAGTTGGTACTGTGTATGGAATCAATCTTTCTATGATCAAACCCTTATCTAATAAATATTGGACTTGTTTCCTTACCTCGTCATTCTCTTGAGGTGTCAATATGTACGCTGCTTTGTTTGGTAGAATTTCTCCTAGTATCAGATCAATGTGATGGCTTACACTTCTAATGGGTGGAAATGAGTTAGGCAACTCATCCACTACTATGTCAGCAAAATTATCCAACAACTCCTGAACTTCTTCAGGTAAATCATCCATTGAAGTACTTGTAAGTACAACTCTGGGTTTCCTCACCACAACAAACTGCATGTCCTATTCCTTCTTGACTTCACTCAGGAGTTCCTTCCCACTCATGAGAAGTATGCTTGTGTTGGTTTCTTCCTTTAGTTTCTTCTCTTCTATTGGTAGAAACATGTGTGTTCTACCATTCTTTTCCAAAGTGTAAGTATTTCTTCTCCCATAATGAATGACATTCCTGTCAAATAACCATGGTCTTCCCGGAAAAACATGACATGCATCCATGAGAATCAAATCACATAGGATATCATCTCTATATACTCCTATTTTAAATTCAACAAGGCATTGTTTAGTTACCATTACCTGGTGTCCTTTTTGTAACCATGAGACCTTAAATGGATTTCGATGTCTAGTTGTCTCCAGCTCCAATTTCTCCACCATCTCTATGGATACTAAGTTTATAGTGCTCCCACTATCAATTATCACCTTGCATACTCTGTCTTTAGTTTTGCAAGATGTCTTGAATAAATTGTTCCTCTGCATTGGTTTTTTAGCTTCTAGTTCTGAATTCAAGAGAACCTTCCTCAGCATCAGAGACCTTCCATATTTTTCTCTCTCTGCTTCAACATTCATCTTTTGAGCTTTTGAAACGTGAGATTCACCTCCTTCTTTCTTTTTCTCGGGACATTCCCAAGACATGTTTCCTATCTTTCCACATGCATAAAATCTTACTTCTCCTCCTTTGCTTCTTCCTCTTCCTCTAGAAGAACTTATTCCACCACTTTGTCTTCCTCGGGAACTTCCTCCTCTTTCTGAGTGACTATGTGGTTTCTCAATATCATGTTTGGTTTTATGTGCCTTGTCATGGGAAATTCCCTTTCCTTTGTTAGGGATTCTACCTCTGCCTCGCTGTCTTTGTTTTCTGGCCAACTTCTCCTCTACTTTCATTGTAATTTGATAAGCATCATCTACTATCCTTACTGACATCATGGTGATCTCATCCTGGATTTCATATCTCAAGCCATTTATATATCTAGAAAAATTTTATTCATCTTTTTTTGTTTGTCCAATCCTGATATTCAGCTTGTAGAACTCCTCTGTGTACTTTTTCACTGTCATACCCTTCTGTCTTAGGCTTTGCAACTTTGTGAACAGATTTATCTGATAATATTTGGGTATGAATTTATCCTTCAGCTTGGCTACCATTCTAACCCAATTCTTTATCTTTTGTTTGTCTTTCCTTCTCCGCTTAGCTTGTAGTTCATCCCACCACAACATTGCATTTCCTTTCAACATGGTGACATCATGTCTCACCTTCTTATCCTCATCGACATCTTCATAGTCGAAATATTTGTCCATGGATCTTATCCAATCCAACATCTCTTTAGCATCCAAATTTCCTTCATACACTGGGATGTCTATCTTAGCTCTAGCTCCCAATTTAACAACTGCTCTCAGTAAGCGTTCTTCAGAAATATTTTCCCCTTCATCTTCTTCAACTTCTATTTATTCATTTTCTGCCTCATTGGTGTCCCCATCATCAGGTGCTCTCCTCTGTGTTGCCTCCATCGCCTCTAATATTGCACGAAGCTCTCTCATTTCTATTTATACAACACAATTGGCGATAAGAGGCTCCACACGTCTCCTTGGTGGCATTGTGCTAACTGTTCCTTACACACATAGTACAACTTTGAGCTCTCTTTTTCTACCCAAAAACAAATTCAAGCTTTGATACCACTTGATGTAGACCCCCCC
>SNQJ01S0147138.1:0-11350 GCA_010110895.2 Picea sitchensis | reverse complement strand
CCCATTTATCTCCTAAGGGTTGCTTGACCTCCTGATCAAGGATCATTATTAATATTGAGCTGGATCAACTCCTTGGAACCTTTATGGTCTCAAACTCAATTAAACACAGGCCATTTTATTACCCTCATGGTTTTCACGGTTACAATATGATCGTTATTGATTTTTCCGTCGATCAACGGTTCACAACAATTGCGGGCTGACAATGTGCTCACTCTTTATCGAAGATCTCTGTCCCCGCAATTTGGAAAGTGCTCACCCAAATATCCTTTAAATCATGGTCGTTAATCCCTTGTCTTGACAAGATCAATGACATTGGTGAATTGCGGGATGCCAACTAGCACGCCCGCTAATTTTTCCTCCTCTCCCCGCAATGGCTTCCCACCGTCGATTCTCCATTCAAAGATCGACGATCCTATTTCACTTCGAGACTTCAGCCTTCAGGAGCCTCAACCTCTCGCACTCACTTCTCCCGAAGATATTTCGCTTGGACTCTACAATCTATTGACATATGTCTCTCGCAGATCGACGAGCACCAACCACTTTGGCTATTTGAGCTTCGGGAGTTTCAAAATTTTTTCCTTCATTTTTTCCCAGAGTTCTTTCACCTAAAGCTGACGATCTGTCGATGCGTGTCCCTCACATATCGACAAATGTGATTCACTTCGGCTCTTTGGGCTTTAGGAGTTTCAACTCCTGCACACTTGCTCTCTCCTAGAGTGTTTTCACCTTAAGTCCACAGATCCCTTCCACGTGTCCTTTTGTATTTGACAGCTATGGTTCACTTTGGCTATTTGGGTTTTGAGGGTTTCAAACCCCCCGCCTTCGCTTTCTCCCGGAGTTCTTTCACCTGAATTCAATGATCTGTCGATGTGTGTCCCTCACAGATCGACGACTATTAATCGCTTCGGCTCTTCAGGAGTTTTGACTCCTTCATACTCACTTTCTCCTGGAGTGGTTTCACCTGAAGACGATGGATTTTTGCCACATGTTCTTCACAATGGACGGTTGCGATCTACTTCGGCCTTTGGATCTTTGGCGATTTCTCTCTCTCCTTGTCTACAAAACTTCTGAAGTGCTTTCTCTCTGTAGTTGTAGATCTTACACCATCTGTCCCTCCAGATGATGGACGATCCCTAGAATTTTCAAGACTTCGATGACTCCTCGCTCCTGTGTGCACACAAAGACTTAGAGGTTGTGCACCTTGCCTAGATCCAATGATCTGCAATAGTCTTGCTCCCTCCTGGATGGATCTTAGCTGATGAATTATGAAATATCGAGAGTTTCACTCCCTGTGAATATTCCTCCCTGTTGTCTCTCCTGAGATTTATCTCTTGGACCCTTTGACTCCTCAGAGGGATTACTCCGACACTTAGTTGAATTTCCAATCTATGCACTCCTTGCAACAGTTTCCTACACAAGACTTAGCTTCTTATGGGCGACTGTGCACACTTTGTAGCAGTCTCTTTTCACTCCTTGCAAATGGAAGTTTCACGCTATCTCTTCTGAGCTTCTGAGTCGAAATAGACTCTGTCAACGCACTACTTGTGGACTGTATGCACACCTTTCATAGCTCAATGAAGGGAATGATTTCAAATGTATTCCAATACTTCACAGTTTCATATACTCAACAACATAACTCGTTCATTCATGAAAACATAAAATAACATGGAAACTATAAACAATAGTAACACCATGCATTGGGTCAATTTTCCTTTGTTATATTCATTCAAATGTAAATGGATACAACTATGATAAAACAATAACTAAGAATTCAACAACCAGTAAAGTACATCAATATCCTACTAATTTGGAGCAGCCTCATTCGGGCATACAACACCTCTATTTATCCCAGAGGCTTCTTAGGGTTCTTTCTGACTACTCGTCTTCTCGAAGAAGAGAAGATTCCAAAAAAAAAACTAACTACCCCTTAAGTTTTGTTACATTAAAGTCCGAGAGTGAAACTCCCAGATCTCATTGATCGTGATTGCTTCCAAGCCGTTTTGATCTTCTTCTAATTATTCATTCAAAAATATTGACAGGAAATGCCAACGTTTAAGATTCCAAAATAATTCAAAAGGTGCGTTATGGCGATGAGTTGTCCCTCCACATGTGCTTGCTGGAGATGCTCCTGAGAAGTCCATCACTTCACTTCTACAACATTAATCCTCGATGATGGATGGGCTCCGCCTACACCTAAAAGAGACGCGAGTTAAATGACCAAAGTTAGCATTAAATAATCGATGTAGGCTAAAAGTTGCAAGGTTAACCAACATGATACCAAGTAAGGAAATCATGAAAATAGTCAAACCTAAGGATGTTTGAAAAATTAATTGACGAGTAAGGATGAATACTATGCTTGTGATTGTTCAGTTCAGGTTGGGAAAGATATATAAGAGTAACACAATCAATTTATGATTCTCAACAAGGCGAGTTGACCAGAAGTGTGTTATAACAACATGAGGAACCACACAAGGCATAAGAGATTGGACAACAATATAAAATCTCCTACTACCATAAATAGTTATCAAAGATTGAAGTATTCGATCAGCATGAAACCTGGAAGTTGTGGTCTCATTGAGAGGGAAATCAATTGATCCTTCCAAATGGAAATCGAAGGATTAAACAAAATCAACGGTGTTTACTTCTATATGGTTCCATTTGAAGAAGGTCTCAATTATGAGTAATTACTATAGTTAGAGAAATAAGTCTTAAGTGTGTGCAACTGTCATCCCTGTAGTGTCTCAACTACAAAACCAATTAAAACCATTCAATTACAAAGGAATGGAAATTAAGTATTAATCTATTGTGCCAAATGACTGGTAAGTATTCAAGATTTTTCTTTTACAATTTAAAATTTACTTTATAATACCAAGGAATATTTCCAAATAATTCTTGATAAAAATTACATATATCAACGACAACATTGTACACCCATTCTTTGCATATGATCATGAATATGTTTGATAGAAACACCAATCAGATTCATGAGTATTTTGTAATTCTTTTAATTAACACAATATCAAAGGGTGTCCTGCATCAAACTACAAATCACTCCATGCGTATGGTTGTAAGAGAAATCATTAACATTGAAATTATGCTAACAATTAAAATTCCAATAGTGCAACAACATGTTCAATGATAAAATTTCATTATACCTCATCATTTCATTTGCGAATATTTTTATAATAACAAAACTGTAGAACAAGCCATTTTAAAAGTAATCATTACATAGATTCCATATGTTATATATCATATTTATTATTCAAATCAATTCAAAATTTAATTTAAACACACTTTGAAGATTCATCATATAAGAGAAATTAAAAAATGCTGGAAAAAATAACTATTCATACTATTCCTTAAATAATTGATTACATTTTCAAGAAATTATTAATCTACAACATCAAGCAATAAAATATTGTAACCCAGATGAGATGATATTGATGTCAATCGACAATCCAGAGTCTTGTGCAACTTTTTTCCTTTTTTCTTTACAATCCAAAGACTTCACCAGTACCTCCCAACCAATGTTATGGGTACTCTTCTTCCGAATTATACCCTAGAGTTGAAAAGTGGCCACACACAGTAAACCGTAAATAAATAGCACCAAAACTTGTCCTCGTAAGGAAGAGCTTCCACTATTTTCACAAATTTTGAAGCCCAACTCTTAACAAGTAAACTAGTTCAAAAGAAGTTTGACAACGTAACAATACTTTTCCAAAGTGAGTCCCCTCTCCCTTCCTCTCCAATTCTTTTATAGAAAAATCCCAATGACACATGTCCTCATTCACAAATATTTATTTTTTAATAATTTAATTAAAGGATTATTCACCCACTACATGTGTCACACTCTCCCCAAGTTGCACATGTCAATTCCCTTTTTATTTTATTTATTGAGGCATTTTCCCTCACATTCCCCAAATTGTTCCTATTCTTCCTCTTAGTTGTCCCTTAGTTCCCCAATTCTTCATTTATTTTGTGTCCCCTAACTAGATTTTAGTTTGAGTTGGATTAGGAGTCTTCTTTTAGTTAGGATTAGTGGTGGATGGACTCAAGATGCTATTCTATGTGGACACATATTATTTCATGTTTTAATTTCTTCTCAATAAAAAATTCCTTTTTATTATTTTCATGCACACATGTGCATATACCCAATTCATTCTTAATTCTTCTCTTACTAATATGACTAGTCTAAATCCATTTATTCTCTTTTTATGTTTTAATTTAGTCTTAACTATTATACTTAGACTCTTTCTTATTTTTCTTGTTTAATTTAATGATCAAATGTAAGATATTTTCTAAACATATAAGTATTTTATTTTAGTTTTCTAGGCCTTCTAGATTTTACTGACTCATACTTTATTTGTGCGACATTCCCTTCAAGATGCACTTCCATGCTTTAAGGGTGCCACTCGCCTTTGACTAGTTTGGAAGTTTGTTCGACACTTGAAGTCAACACTCCACTCTGTCGACCTTGTGAGAACTTAAGGTTTGTTTGAGGAATAAGGATTTCGCCTTATTGTGAGCCCCTTATAATTCTTCATGAGTGTATGTCTTAGTCTTCCCTCATAACATCATGGACCTCTCGAACTAGGAAATCATTATCCTATAGTTCAGTTCACGATGAGAGTGCTAGTAGGTTGTGATAGGGACACTACCACACTTCCCCTCAATTGCCTAGTTTCTGTGTATGACCCCTCTACTCCATATGTGAGTCAAATTAGAAAGCGTCACCATACCTGCATCCACTGACAAGGACAATTTCAATTATTCATATACATAAATCAATATTGGAATCAATCATATATCACATGTGTGTAAATAAATACTCAAACCAAATACAAATCCACTCCCTGAATCAATCCAGAGTCGAAGGAAGTCCATTGATGCAATCGACATCATAAACATGTCATGCATCTTGCACACTCATTAGAACTCATGAATAATACCTAAGTCCGTTGATTCCATCGACATCCTCAACTTTTCATGTATCTTTCACACTCAGAAGAACTCATCAATAATACCTGTCAATATACATACATCTAAAATTTAACATATAATCACAATGACATCATAATATAATCTCATAATCAAAGCATAATCATAATGTATTATAACCGGATCACTTGCTCGCAAGTGTCCTAAAAGAATAAGTCAGTATAAAATGTACTAAGTGGAACTGGATGTTACATTTACCTTTGTAACCACAAACTCTAAATCCTTTAATCAATAACCTTGTAACCCATAACCCTATAACCATTCAAACTTAACCACTTTTTACAATAATATCTATTTCAAATAATCTAAATCACTAACACATATAACCCAATAACCCATAACATTTATAAATCCTTAAAATTTACAACCTCATACTTTATAACCCTTATAACTCCTAAACATTATAAAATCTAACTTTAATAATTTCTAACCTTATAAATCATGACCACAAACCCCTATCACATTTACCCCATAATTTCTACCTCCATAAATATCTAAAACTACTAAATCCTATCCTATATAAATTTTAATTATTTCCATCACTCATTCCTATAATATCTAAACCATATAGCCATTATTACCACTAAGATTTATAACTCCTTATCCACACAACCCTATCTTACAATCCCTATATACATTTACCTCTTAACGCCTAACCCTTATAACCTATAATTCTTATAATGTCTATAATAATAACCCCTATAATCCCTAACATTTATGAATATAATATTTATAACCATTAAATCCAACACATGACCCCCAACTTCTATAATCGGTAGCACCTTACCCCATAAATACTAACTATTATAATGCATAACCCTCCAGTGATATAACCCTTAATCCCTATCCTTTCATGCATAACGCTTATAACATCTATATAATACTTAACCTTTAGAACTACTATTACTACTAAACCCAATATCATTTAACCCTCAAACCTTATATCTCTAATCCTTAATTGTTATTAGCATTAACAATTTACCCCTATTACCCCTAACACCTACAACCTATATCACCTAAGCTATATAATCACATACATTTAACTAAAGTTTAACCTATAAAATTAACCTTATAATCCATATTTTTTTAAAATTTAAACCCTAACCTCTATAACCCCAACCATAATAAAATCATATCCATTCATGCATAACCCTTATAACATCTATACAAAACTTAACATTTAGAACTTCTATTACTACTAAACTCAATATCATTTAATCCTCAGACCTTATATCCCTAATCCTTAACTTTTATGATCATTAACACCTTACCCCTATAGCCCATAACACCTAAAATATATAACACCTAAGCTATATAATCGCTTACATTTAACCAAAATTTAACCTATAAAATTAACCCTATAATCCATATTTTCTAAAAATTTAAACCCTAATCCCTATAACCCTAACAATAATAAAATGGTTAACCAATATAACTCAATTCACCTTAAAACGACCCCTTCGTTATGACTACAAATAATGGTTACAAAAAGAGGTAATGTATTTTTTTTAGACCAAACGTTACGACAAGTGACAAGCATAACAACATACATTAATAACTACCAACTAAATCTTCACACTTAACTGAAGAATCATCACAATTGTTGACTTGACCATGTCACAAAAGATGACATAAGGAAATTAACTGCCCAACCTATCCTGTAAGGTTAGGACTTCCAGGACACATAATCAACGCTCAAGTACATTATTCATCTGATTGATTTTGACCAGTTAAGGTCTCAGGATTGGCGACTGTTATGAGGAACAAGGAGGTGTCTAAATCAAATTAATCCAAGCATAAGACGAACTCAACTATATTTATCAACCAATCAACCATAAATTCTTCATGATGCATTAGAATAATTTCTTACTTAATCAATAAATCGAACAAATCAAGTACAAAGTTGAGTAAGAGAAAAATACTTAAAAGTTAATCAAAATCATGAGAGCATATGTACAACCTTTATGATAGATATAAATATATTCTAAATTATCACTAGTAATTTGTAAATCAGGTGCATTAACGTCAACATCATTCATCAAGTGTTCAAACTTCTGAAACCAATAGTATACACANATATATATAAGTTAGAAAAATATATTAAAACCTTCTAGAGTTCAAAAATTACAGCGAGTGAGATAGATAGTGAGACCATGGTAGGATCGCCCATATGGGAAACCAATGCTGGCACATGTCCATACAGTTCAGAGATGTCCAAAAATTTTGCAATTACAGTGACAAAAGAGAGAAAAGTCTTGTGACAAATTTTTGTGATAAGCCTTGAAACTAGGGTGCCTCGCAGGGCTAGAACCTAGAAAAATAAACCATCTAAAGACATCAAAAATCCAGTAAAACCTGTGAACACCGGATTCATCCTGAGCTTGGGCTTGTCATATATTCCTTTTGTGTATCTTGTGCAATGTCCTTGGTTGGATTCCCTATGTCTGGAGTGGTGCGCATCAGAGTGCAAATAAGAGTCTCCAAGCGCTCCTCATGGCGTTAACGACGATCATCCCTATTCAACAGCTTTGTCATGTTGTGATTGACTTTGAAGATCAAATTTTGGGTAATGTCATGAGAATTCCACAATTTCATGAACCCATCGCACCGAGAACAAGCAGTTGGAGGTAGAGGAGGAGGTGGAGCATCGAAAGAAGAAAGTGGGGAGCTGGAAGAAGGGAGAGGGGAGGAGGAATAAGTGAGCAGGGCGGTTGTGCTAGGGAGAGCGGAAGGATAGGGGAGGCGGGCGAGAGAATGGTGTATGGGAAACAACTCTGGGATGGGATTGGGTGCAAAGCCAAGGGAATTTCCCATAATTTCAAACCACTCTACTCTACATGCCCATGGAGAGGACAAAGGAGAGAGTTTTGGAGTGGAGGCATAGTCTAGAGTTCGAGGCAAATTCTAAGAAGCTTGGCGACCTCGTCCTTGCGAGTCTCACCCTCTCGCATTATACCATGCCACCCCATGCTTTTATTTTCCTCTATGTCATGGCATTGGGAAGAAAACATGGAGAGGATGGGAGAAAATGAACCAGAGGTGGAGAGGAGGGATGAACACGAACCAGAGGTGGAGCGGAGGGATGAACTCGAACTAGAGGTGGAGAAAAATGGAAATGGGATTGGGAGGAGCAAGAGCTGAGGTGTGCAAATGAGCATCTAAATCCATCGATGCAGGACAAAATCCATGGAACCAGAGCTTGGGATGGGACTGGTTGGGAGGCAGATGCATCACATTTACTTCCTCAATGACCTAAAGTGTCACATCCATAATTGGAGTTGTGTGATGGTGGTAATAGGGGTACGTAAATCTAGAAGTTAAATGCATGGTTTAAATGTTGGGTGGGAGTGTGATGTGCAATGACAAGGTGCTAAGTGGATTGTGGCCAGGTGTCCTCCCACTTGTTTGTTCGCGCGATGAACTCGGTGACACCCCATTCAGGGGTTCAATTATATTTTATTTATCATAGGAATATTTTTAAAATAAAATGTAGATCAATATCAATTACTATTCCATTAAGAATCCCATGAGAGACCAAACATTCTTAAAGCAAGGAAAATAAGGAAATAATACTAATTTACCGATCCAAGGTAAGTGCCCATAAGGATCACAACTTCTAGGAAATATTTAAAGGTTTTCAAGCTATTTAATATCCCTTTTAGAACTATAAAATTTAATCAAGTAATGATAAGCATTCAACTGTTTGTACATCCTTTTTGAAAGACTTGAGAGAAGACCCAACCTTATTAAGCAATACATATTCAAGATACCTTGCCTACACTCTTTATAAGAAGACCAAACTTGTTTGACAATAAATAACTTATATTTTAAATTATAAACTAAAATTAATGTAAGGAGGACCAAACTTAATTTAAATACATACAAAAACTCAACTAAACTTATACAAGACTTAGCTAGGATTTTCCAAATTCATTTATAAGAGTTAAGAGAAAATCAAATCTTCTTAAAGTCATATAAATAATTCGATGCTACCTTATATTCATAATATTTTAAAACTTATTAAAACAATCAAATAAAAGTATAAGGAGGAGATTAAGCTACTATACACATTCTTCAAAATTTCACTAAGACCAACATAATTAATTGTGTCTTCAGGATTTAAAGCTTCCCAATTTACATCCTATGATTAAGATAGTTTGGAATTGGATCATATGAAAGAGTTGAAAGGTGAACTGCTCACAAGATTTCTTATTCTCTGATGCAGGAGGAATGCACCCAACATAGAAGGGAAGTTTTCCTGACAAAGTTAGTTTGGAGAAACCCCAAGACATCCAATTTATGAGTTGGTAAAGAGGAGAAAATAGAATGTGGGTGAATACTTAATTGACAACAATTCCATATTCCATGTCGGGTTAGTAGATTACTCATCTTCAACCATACAAAACTGAATTACTCTATTTCGAAAAATATGTTTATCCAAGGTTGATAATAGAGGGAAAATATTAAAATCCCTCTCAAGCTAGGTTACTGCGATGAAATGCACCAGTAACTAAATGTTCCCCTCCTCACCAAATCATATCATTTTTCCCAATCTAGAAAATACTTACCACAAAATTTAACTCTCGAAATAATCAAGTAATTACACAATATATTAAACGAAGGACTTCAATCTCAGTTGAAAGTGGGAAGATTGCATTCAAGCAAAAACACAATAATTTAGATGAAAAATCCCGTCTATGTTGGTGTTTGACATGATTGTGTTAGAGCAATACACAATGATTTTATAATGAAGTATACCATCTCTGGTTGGTATTTGAAATTATTGCGTTCAAACAATGCACAATGATTTTAAATGAAATATCCAATCTCTGTTGGTGTTGAAATGATTACGTTGAAGCGATGTTGAATGATTTATGTGAAGGATCCAATCTTTGGATGGTAATTGAAATTATTGCATTCAAGAAATACAAAATGATTTAAATGAAGGATTCAATCTCTATTGGTAGTCAAAATAATTGCGTTCAAGCTAATACACAACGATTTTATAGGAATGATCTGAAATCTATTTTGAAATGATTGTGTTCAATTAAAATACACAACAATTTAATAAGAAAGATCCGAACTATGTTGGGTGTTGAAAATATTGCATCCAAGAAAAATACACAGTGATTAAATAAGAAATATTTGAACTCTGTTGGGTGTTGAAAATATTGTATCCAAGAAAAACACACAGTGATTAAATAACAAAGAACCGAACTCTATTGGTGTTGAATTGATTGTGTCCAAGGAAAATACAAAATGATTTAATAATAAATATCTAAAATATGTTGGTTTTGAATGAATCGATCATTAAGGTAAAAATTTTAAGAGCACACCAAGACACTGATCAAGAGTGCATGTTCTAGGTGCAATTATATTAGCAATGATTTCGAATAAAAGAATCTAGTGGACTATAAAAGAAATACAATGAAAATAAATTCCATACATTTAATCGAAAAATGAATTGGTAACCATGCTAGAAATTTCCTTTCCACATTACGCAATCATCAATAAACTTGTAAAATTCTATATCAAATTCTGATACAATTTCGGCAAAATAAAAAAAACTAAATATACAATTTAAATCTTATTACAACATCAATATTCCAATAAGAATATCGTAGCCGACGAAGCTGTACTTGGAGATGTTCTTCGGAAACTGGTGTTCCTTCCCTCCTCCCACTTGATAATTGTTGATAATTCACCGATATCTCCCAGTCAATGTTAGGGGTACACTTCTGCCCCCCGAGCCGCAAAGGGGTCACACACACACAACCCAGAAGTACTCTAGCTCCAAGATTGCCTCGCAAGGTAGAGACACCACTCTCTATCAATCTTTGTATCCCAACTCTCATAAGTAAAACATCGTCAAAAATATTTTGGCAGCACAACTTTACCGAAACATGTGTGATCTAATTCCCATCTAAACCATTTATTTTATAGAATTTTCCTCATTGACAGGTGTATACATGCACAAATTAATTAAATTTTTAATTAAATAAATTAGTATTATTCACCCACACACTTGTTACTCTCTCCCCAAGTTGTACAAGTAATTACAAGTTTTTATTTTAATTAAAAATTCAAATTCCCTCATATTGATCCGGATTATTTTCGGCACGAAATGAGATCGGAGATATAATAAAGAAATGCACAGAGATATCCCAAATATTCAATAATATAATAGAAATGTATCAGAGATGCAACCATAAACACAGATATACAGTAATACATGATTTCTATTAATGAAATAAATGTACAGAGACTGTAAAAATACAGAGTGGAAGACTCGCTAGAATGGTGGTAGCTTATCTCTGAGAAGAGATGTGACGGCTACTCACATTCGCAAGAA
>SNQJ01S0147137.1:15295-30298 GCA_010110895.2 Picea sitchensis | reverse complement strand
AAAGTAATTCCCAACAATTTCATCCTCTTTCATCTTTAGTTGTTCAAACTATAATCTGTAGGTTTGAAGCTTGGCATCCTTCACCTTCTCATTACCTTCATAACTGCTAATGAGTTTGTCCCACATTTCTTTGGCAGATTCTAAGTGCATAACTTTTTCAAATTCTGCTTCTGCAAGCCCACTCAGAATAGCATCCATAGCCTTAGCATTGAAGCTAAATTCTAGCTTGTCATCCTTATTAGCTAGTACAATTGGCTTTACATAACTAGTCTCTACCACATACCAGACATCTGCACCTAAATCCATTATGTAGGTTCTCATCCTAACTTTTCAGAAGGAAAAGTTTGTTCCATTGAACAAGGGGGATTTATTGGTTGAAGTTCCTTCATGGCTAGTCATGTTTAAGCTCTAGGATCTACCCTTAGATAAAATCAACCAACTCTGATACCAATTGTTAGACAACTGAGAGGGGGGGTTAATCAATTGTTACTGTGCTTAAACAATTATAACCATTTTAAACTCATTACAGAACACTCAATGGTGATCACAATAATGAAGGGAAGTAAGAAATAGAGTATTCAAAATCAATCACACACATGAATCACACAGAGATAGATATTCCTGAGGAAACCCATAAAGGGAGAAAACCTCTTCTTATTGATATGATAAGTAGTCTTTATTTTCTATACATTATCATTCTTATGAGCACCAACTAATTGTGAGGCTACCACCTCTGTTTTACAAACTGCAACTTGCTGAGAGCACCAAATCTCTGGTTTGTCTAGCACCCACTAGAAGGAAGCACCAACTCCCTGAGTGTTCCAGCACCATCTGGATGGAAGCACCAACTTCCAGTCACACAGGAACCAACCTGCATAACAGAGAACATTAGTTCTCCCATGCACCACCCTACCACCCTGGTTTTTCTGGCTTCAACCAGATGGAAGCTACAATTCCCTGTGTTCAAGCACCCACTTGAAACTCTGAGGACAAAAGTCATCCCTAGCACCACCCTACCACCCTGAAATATAAATCTTTGCTTGCTGGAATCTATTATAGTGATACAATATTTATCAATAGCTTACCAGTCTCATCACTGTTCTGCTACACTGCTATGCTTTGCCTACATCAATGTTCTCCTCCATGCATACCAGCCTCTTTGTTCATCTTTTCTGCTTCATTTCATACTCTATTGCATGTATTCATTCTATGCACTGTGCCTCTTATATACTCTTCTGGTCCTCTGCACAAACACCTTCTTCTCGCATGAAAAAACTATCACAGAGCACTTCCTCTCTTCTCTGTTCTACATGTTATTCACATGCCAAGTCCTCTTCCATATCATCCTGGCAATTCTTCATATTCTCTGGCGATTATGCTCGGTCTGTTCACCATGAATGGTCATTCATCCTGAGATTCTTTTGGCATCACTGGCAGTAATAATCTTCGACACTTTTCAATCTATTGATTGCCTCTTCATTCCACTTGTTGTTCCAGAGTCTGTACTTAAGGCTCAGAAGTACAATGTCTAGGCATTCGAAAGTGAGTAAGGGGTAGAGAAGGAAGAAATGTCAACCTTTGGCAAGGGAAGCTAGGGTTGATTTATAGGTTGTTGTCTAGCTTCCAACTATTCCTGGATGTTTATGTCCGTTTCAATCGCTGCCCACGAACGTTCCAGTTCGACCCGGGTAGTGGCTATTTTAAGAATAGTATCAAAAATATTCAAGGTGATATGTGTTTGATCTGATAGTCCGGGTTAAATATTAGGATGTCTTGTCACAGGTACATTCATAGAGGAACAAAGTGATAAGAAAATCTCAATACTTTTTTAGATGTTGTCTCGATTTTGGTCGTATAAAGGAGAGTTTATAGCTCCGGTAATGAAAACAGGGTGCAAACCAAAGGCCCTTTCCCATAACTGAGTTATATTTTAATAAATGTGTATGAGATGTAAGAAAACATTAAGCTGTCTATCATGTAAGGCTCCTATCAAGGGATAATCTCACTTATAAACAAAAGAAGAAAAAGATAAAGAAATAACCTGATGAAGCATAATATATATATAGAAATCTAAAATGTTCATTGGTCTTATACCTGCTGATAGCCGGTACAGAGGAAAAATGGTAAACAATATAGAAAACTAAAATTTATTCACCATAGTGGAGGTTGTACTAAATTATAGCGAAGCATTCATCAGATACATATATGAAATGAAATGAAATATGAAATATGAAATACAAGGAAACAAACTCATAACATAGTCATGACGGAATTGAGAATCTTCGGATTTTCTTTATATTAACTCTCGAGGGAGAAAAATCTCTATTACAATCGACCCAAAAAGGTCCAACCCTTGTTCTTTCCTTCTATTATATATTTATACAGGTTTACATATGATGGAATCTCAATCGTTCCAGGATTTTCAGTTACAACACGAAGGAGATCAATCGTTTCATTTCTTTATCCCATGTCTTTATTTGGTACCATAAGCCTGCCCTCTCGCATACTCGGTACAAGTGACACATTTTTCCACCAGCTGAGATATCAACCTTGAAGGTTCCACTTGACAATTGGCCTCAAAAATGTAACAATATCTGACTAATTGTGGCAACCTTTCTTCCATCTGTCGGTCTAGGGTGTCAATAGCGCACAATTGCACACTTGGTTTAATCATACATTTATCTATTTGAACTATGTCTGCCATAGTTACTTGTGAGATTTCAACTGAATCTCTTTCTTCTTTTTCATTTATATCAAGTGAGAGTTTCACCATATCCATTTGGCTCAGCGTCTCAGCATTACTCTCGCTATCAATGCCTAACATATTTTCATCTATGGAACCGAAAGCCTCTTCACAGGATTTCCTTACCTTCTTGGCTTGCAATTTGCCTTCTAATATGCCGCGTTCCCATTCTTTCAACAAAATATTACCTCGGGTCTGTTCCGAAATGGAAAACTTAGGACTTTTTCCTGATTCCCTGTTTGTTGTAGCTATTATAGCCTCTTAAAATGCGACCCGAGCTGCTTCAGCTTCTCTCTCTCTGACATATAAGTTTCCTAATACTTGATTGATAAGCAGACAATTGTCCCGAATCGTCTCTACCTTAGCAAGTAAACTTCGTTGGGCTGCAGAAACTCTGCTCCGAATCTCCATAGCCTGGGACTGGAATATCGCAATATTTATGACTTAGCTTTCGACGAATTCTAATCTAACCTGTAGCTGCTCAATCAAGTCTTTTTGTTGGCCCACCTGTATCTGACTGGTCTGAGCTACCAGCTCTGCTTGTTCGAGCTTAGCTTTGAGCAGCTCAATTTCCTTTGTGTTGGCCATTCTTGCTTGTTCTATTCCTGTGCTTGCCTGGTCTTTGGCAACCTCCCCTACTGTGGCTAGTTTAGCTTCTAAGGTTTTGATGAGGCGATTTTTTCGCTTCAGCTGATTTTTCAAAACCCCGACTAAAAATTGGTTTGCCATAGCATATGCCCCTAATGTCCCAACTATTTCTGTAGCAAACTCTTCTTTCTTCTTATCTTTCCCATCGGTTAACACCTTGAACTTCTTGGATGTTGATCCCTCTTCTTGATAAAATTCTCTTTTTACCACAACTTTTCTCTTTTTATCAAAAAAGAACTCATTTGGAGGGAGCTCTTCCACCCTTATAGCTCTCAATTCTTCGTTGAAAATCCACCTTGCATCTATGTTCCCTTGAGTTGACAGTAAGGGAGTAATGGAGGTGATGGGATCTTCAATTTGCTTAGCTGAATCGCCTGTAGTAGTAACTGGAGTCTGCTTTTTCGGTGGATCGAGAGTTTTTATTTTTGGTTTCGGATTCTTAGTTTGCTCCTCCCCATCCTGGTGTTCTTATTTTCTGGGTGTTGAATCTTTTGAGCCTTGGGACACTTTTTGCTGCACCTCTACTATTATTGGATTTTCACCCCGCAATACCAAGGGAAGACAAATCCGCCGATGTTATTGGAACTTTAAAATATCAGCCCTTTTTTTAGGAGCCAGGGCTTGTATCCGAGCCAAAACCTTGGCATAAGATCTCATGCCTCAGAAAATGTCATCCGAGGGCGAATTTTCATGCTCAAAACTTTTAAGACCACAATTGGCTAAGTGGTTACATACGACCCTATGTGGATCATGCTTCTTGAATTCAACATGAACCAATTTCAGGTCTTCCAAGGCTGCTGCCTCAACTTTAGCATGCCCAAAATTTAACAAAGAATAGGAATGTAGATGAATAGGAAAAGGTGGCCATACCTTCTTAGAATATCCCTTAAGCTCCTTGCTTATGCCACCGATTAAGGTTTGTCTAGAAACCTCATGGCAAGCCAACCTATCGGGTATGAATAATGGTAAGGAATTTAGAGGAACAGAAGAGCTAAAAACCATGAGATATGAAAATTCTGCTTCCACGTACCAGTCGGCTATACTGCTCAGATTTTCCACGATACTGTTTGAGATCCTGGGTGGCAGGTGGCCGAAGATAGTGACATGCAATAGTACCATCACCCAGTTAAATAATTCATACACAAAATCTGAGGCTTTGTCTTCCCACAACTTTGAATGGTAGACATGGATGGGCTCAACCTCCGATCGAGTCCAACTCCAACTCATCAAGGGAAAAGGTGTCAAAAAACACACGGCGTCCATGATATATGCGGACATAAAGAATGAAACAATCTTTCCTCTCTCCCTCTGCGCTCGGTACTCTGTAACTCGGCTGGTCAAACTATCAGACAATATTTTAACCCAGTCAAAGGAACAGCCTTCAACGACCGTGTGAATTAGAGGCACCCACTGAAGGACAAAATGCATGGTGTCCTCTCTCCCATATAATATGCAAGTCATCATAGAAATATATTCGAACTGTGGTTCCAGAGAAGCTATTGAATATATACCATTACTGTCCACCCTGAACTTCGCAGGGTGTGAAACCCAATATTTGATTAAACCAGACATAGTCTTGTCGTATTGAACACATTCCTTCTATTTAGAATTCTCCAGGAATTCAGTATTGTAAACAAAGTCCGACACGGCTGGAAACTTGTACATAGTCTGCAATTGTTCGGGTCTGAAAGTCCCAATGGTGACCCTCTACTTGTTGATGATGGTTCTGGTTGGTATATCTACATGGTCTAATGCCCACCAGACCATATCGTAATAAGGGAGCAGACGTGGCCTAGCTGCCACTTTATGCATTTGATCCTGGATGACAATATTATACTTGGTGATCAGGTCATCTTTTTCATTTCCACTAGAATCATCCTAAACATCTACCAATTCAGACTGTAGGACCTCAGAATTATGTGACCAGGTCCTGATAGAGTCGACACTTCAAGGTGAAGTATCATAAACGCTTTCTGAACATTGTCCTGAAACCTCAACAATGGCTTTAGACGCTTTTCGCGGGGCCATGGCAGGGGATTCTACTTTAGCTCTCCTGTGATAAAAATATGTATACATACAGAAATTAGTTCGCTCGCGAAAAGTTGGCTCTGCGTCCATGTCTTCGACTATTTAAAACTAGGTCATCCTTAGGGACAAAACGGTCAAATCGTTCTTAAATATAAATTTAGCGATAAAAACCAAACCCTTACCTGTCAATTCGCCTCATTTCTAATTAATGTCATAAATTTTGACAGTTCGTAATGCAAGTTGGCGCAAAGAAAGTTTAAAATCGCCTCGGAGACTATGCATATTAATTTTCGTATTAAAACAATGAAAATGTTGGCTTAGCTTGATTAATCAGTCCTTTTTAAATGTTAATTAATCTTTCGACACTCGCCTCATCGGGAGTTTTCACTTTAACCCTTTACACCTCAAAAACCCGAGATTGTGACAATTAGCTTTGATTAATACAAAACGTAACCATGATTAGGTGTTTAATTAATTACGTGGTTATTTCTATCGCGACTTTGTGACTCGGAGCTTCGAAGGTATAGCTTCCGGGAGGCTCGTATGCCAAGTTGCGAAATCCCAATGATATGATTTAATTAAATTGGAGGATAAAACTATATTAAGTGTTTAATTAATTATGTTTCTATTTTTATCGCGACTTCACGACTCGGGGCTTTGAAGGTATAACTTTTGAGAGAAAATACTCTGAGTTGCGAATTCCCAACAGAGCTTAACCGCGGCTAAACGTTTTACCTTTAACATTAACCCGGGTTATTAAAACAAGAATCTCGCGGTTTCGGCTATCGGGGTTATGACGGTAAGACTTTTGGAGCTAGCAAACGCCAACACACGAAATCCTGATGATGTTTAATTGCGGTTTAGAATATTTTTACTCTTGGTAATGATCGGGGTAAACTTTTTAAGACTATTTCGTCGTTTCGGCCCTCGGGATTTGTAAACTATGTGATCTATAAATTCCGACATGCGAAATCCCGAGGTTCAAAAGTAGAGACTCGTTTAAACGGTTAAAAAATAAATTTGCCTTAAGAGTACGATAACCGTCATTGTTTGCGCGATGAGACTTCTGAGATTTTGGGAACAGTAAAGGAAAATATGAAAACCGGCTTTCGATTTCAAGCATTAAGATATGAAACTTTACACAGGCCAAAAAACAAAGGCAGCTCCAACATAGGCTCCAACTAGGGATCCTGTTTTCCTGCAAGACAGGAAGAACAGTAGACCACGTGCCTATATTGGGTAAATGGAGTCAATGGCTTTAATCCAACGAAAAAGTTCCCTAGAACAAGATACCGAAGGGGAAAATGACTTCATTTTTTACTTTTGAGAAGATTTTAAAAACTCAGATACTTTTTAAACTCAGTTGTAGTCCCCTTCACGACTTTCTACTTCCTGTTACTGAATTTAGGTCTGCATTAAGACAATCAAAACAATTCTAGGAGACCCAACAGATCTTGTGGCTATCAGCTTGCATCAAAAGAAGAAAATTATATGTTTTTAATCAGGAAGCCCTGTCTGAACTTGGGATGTAGATCAGGTTTTAAAAAGAATTGGTTACTAGAGTAGAGTGATATTCATGTATAACATCCTTACAGATATCTCAGATATTGCTTCACTGCCAGCGAGCCTGTTCAGTACCCCGGTGAAGTTATCTGGCCCTTTTTACTGAATTTCCTTTCACCACTTCAGAATATATTTATGCATTTAAATGCTGCGACGAGGGCAATCATTTATGAATTTCCTTTCATCGTCTTTTGGACTAGATGGGGGCAATCATTTATGAATTTCCTTTCACCACCGGTCTTATAATTTTCTTTCTTAGAGTGCGAAGATGGGGGAAATCAGTTTATATGAGGGCTGATATCTGTGTAATATTTTGCATTATAGGTCTGTCAACTTACTTTTATTACTCGGTACCAACCTTTCCTTAACTTTCACTACACCTTCGTTCGTAGGGAGAAAGGGAAAAAATTAATTTTTTGGGGTGTTCTATTTGAGCAAGCTTCAATCCTCTGAAACTGTTGAAAAACCTAGAAAAGTCAAGATCACTTAAGCATCACTTTGTTTAGCAGGGGACCGGGGAGTTGTGAAGACTAGCTTACCTTTCACAATCTTCTTTGAAGCTTTCGAGGTTAAAACGAAATCTCTTCCCTCTACGTATGCGAAACCGAAAATATGCTGACTTTCAAAGGAAAACTAGAAAACAAAAAAGGGTGATAGATGGAGATCTATAAACTAAAAAACAGAGGTCAAAAAATCAAACTGACTCTTGAAAATATTTTTCGGCGGCGCTTTACTTTGAGTGACTTGTTTACTTCATCTTATTTTTTTATTTTTATTTTTTTTTGTAAACGATTAACCAGGGAAATGTTCTTTTATTTATTAGTTCAGACGATGTTGCTGTATATTATGAGGTTATCTTGGTTTTCTTTGATATCCCTTTAGAACAAGTCTTCTAGGAAATATCACCTTTATCTTACCGTTTCATTTTCTTTCCAAACTATCAAAAATCTTTTTTATCACCTGTTCAAGCCAATTTATTTTTCGATACACGACTTTCTGTGTACCTCTCCTGCTCATTTTGTTTGCAGCTGGAAACCTGTAAAAAGGAAAATATGAAGGTTATCGAGGATTTTTGAAAGCTGTCGATAATTTACGAAAAGAAAAGAAAATCAAAATAGCAATGCATAAGGAAATATATATACATGTGTAAAAAAAAATCTATATATGAAATATACAATTTTTTATTTTTTTTTGGCGACCGCTTATGTGATATAATGCTTCAAATAACGCCCATTGATAGGGGCATTGAGGATTTCACCATCTAGATTTTCTAGTAGGAAAGAATTTTTTCCTTCGAGAGTCGAGACTCTGAATGGCCCATACCAGAGGTGATCGAATTTACCATGTTTCATTGTTTCTTCCCTCCTTGCATCCCACCTTAAAACTAAATCACCTGGGAGGAAATATCTGTCCTTTGTCCTACTGTTGAATAATGCCTTCATGTCATCTTGATACTTCTGCAACCTTTCATCTACTTTGACCCTGTGTTGTTGAACCTCGATTAGCTGATTTATCCTCCTGGTGAGATGATTAGGTTCTTCTTTCTGATCTTTCCACAATTTCATCACGGGGAGCGCTAAATTTATAGGTAACATCGCATCTGTCCCATATACCATATGAAAATGGGAAATGTTGATAGAATTTTTAGTGCCTACGTGATTCGCCCACAAGGCGTACTTTAAATGCACATGCCAAGACTTTTTGTTTTCATCCAACACTTTCTTAATTATATTGGCCATGCTCTTGTTAGACGACTTGGCCAGTCCATTTCCTTGGGGGTAGTATGCTATAGAATGGCCAAGAATGATATTATACTTTTGGCAGAAGCTGAACATAGCCATAGATTTGAAATCCTGGGCATTATCTGTGACTATCTTTCGGGGGCAGCCAAATCTTGACAAGATATTGTCTTCTAAGAAATCTGTTACCACCGAGTCAGTTTCCCTTTTGGTTCGAATATCTTCCACCCATTTAGTAAAGTAGTCTGTGGCAGTTAAGATCCACTTGTGTTGGGCGCTAGAATGTGGATTAATCTCTCCTATAAAATCTAACCCCCATTGTTGAAAAGGGGCTTCTTTTTTGATCGGGACTAAAGGTAGCGCCGAGAGTTTATGTTTTCCTACAAATAGCTGATAAGGGTTACAGGCTTGGACCTTGGCGTTAACGTCCAAGAAATTTTTTGGCCAGTTATACCCAGCCCTCAGAATTTTGTAAGTTGTGGCCCTCCAAGCGTGATGTCCTCCACACACTCCTTCATGAAATTCACTTATAACCCTTTCTGTTTCCGATTCGACTAAGAAGATTAACAAGAAATCGAGTGGGTCTTTCCAATATAGTTGATTTTAGGAAATACAATACTTAACCGCATGAAGCTTTAAAGTCCTGGATTTTGATGGAGATATTTCACTCGGGCATTTTAGAGTCAACATGTAGGATACTATGTTTCTGTACCATTCTGATAATACAAACTTCTCCTCGATCTTAACTACATTTGTTCGTTCATCAAGCTCGTTTATGTTCATGTCTTCCTCACATTCCTGCAAGAAGTTTATATCCAAAGCTCTGAGATTTGATTCAGCCAAAAGCTTGGCCAGGCCTTATTCCTTTATCAGTTTAGTAGGTTTGATTTCCAGGTCAAATTCTTGAATATTGGCAAGCCATCATCCTCTCTTCCCATCACTGTCTGGTTGTACCAAAATATCTTTCACAAAACTTGTAGGTACGTACACGATTATCTTGGAGTGTAATAAATATGTTCTAAATGCCTTCAGTGATTTTACCATGGCATACACTTGTTTTTCTATTATATCATATTTAAGTTCTGCGTCTCTGAGGTTCTTGCTGAAAAAGGCGATCGACTGTTCGAAACCCTCTTCATTTTTTTGGAGGAGCACCGCAACAATCGTGTGTTTGGAAGCAAATGAGAAAATAAGAAAATCTTTTAGATAATCGGGGCTTGCCAATACAGGTGCCTCGGCTATGAATTTATTAATGTGTGCGAATGATGCTTTGGCCTCTGTTGTCCAATTTAATTCGTTGTTCCTTTTCATCATATCTGTGATCAATTTTACAATTTCTGCGAAATTTGGGATAAATCTTCATAAAAAAATTATTTTTCCTAAGAAAGATTGAATTTCTTTTACATTTCTAGGAATGTTTATAGTGTCTATCACTTCAACCCTCTTAGGATCAATCTTAATTCCATCCTTAGATACAATATGACCCAAAATATTACCTTCTTGCATGGCGAAGTGTGATTTCTTGGGGTTTAAGGACAAACCAAAACTGCGACATTTTTTGAATGTTTGTTTAAGATGTACCAAATGCTCTTTGTCGAATTTTGAGAAAACCGTTAAATCATCGAGATAGATGACTACAAACTTATCCCTCTCTCCGACGAAAGCGATGTCCATAGAGCGTTGGAATGTGGCTCCTGCATTCATCAAACCAAAAGCCATTTTATCATACATGAACGTACCCCAAGGGGTAATAAAAGTTGTTTTTTCTTTATCTTGTTCATTCATGGCAATTTGATTATATCCTGAGAAACCGTCAATCATAGAAATTATGTTCGCCCCAACTACCCTTTCTAACACGTGATCCATTTTAGGCGCGGATATGATGCAGCACGCGCTCGCAAGCACGCCCGCTCACATGATCTTCTCTTTCCACATGGCCCGAAGAACTCTAATGGTTCCTCTATTTCCCTCTCGGGAAATCTGCACCCACATCAAATCTCACGCGATCCCCTTTTTCCCCTCGGGAGATCAGACTTCGTGAGGTCAGTGGTCGAGTGCTGGTGTTTCGAATCCCCAAAACCCGATGCAATTCAACGCTGACCCTTCCTTCTATTTCAGAACTTTCCTTATCGTGATTTCGGCACTCGTGGTGTCGAGCAACTTGATTCTCCGACTCCCAAGTCCTGATATGCCGATTTCCCGACACACATGCGAGTTGACTTTCCACACCCTGTCACTTCGTCGGGATTTCAAATTTCACTATATCGTGAATCCTGATGTCAATGTGTCGGGCCTTCCCGCCATGAAACTACGATAGCTCGTGCCACCTGTCCACGTCACCAACTCCTATGGCCCCACACTGTTACGTAGCCATCGGGATATCGCGTATCGTGATTTCTTCTACCAAATCTTCAACTTTTCCCTCACGAAATCTCGATAGGCGATTCCGCGAGTGATCCAACGGCCCTAGCTGGCTTGGATCAACAACTCTATCCCCCCTAAGCTTTTAACCTCTCGAGAATACGTCACTGTATCTCCCCTGCACCTTTGCGAGATATTACGATCCACGGGATGTCGCGAATTCTCCTCGGAGAATACCGACCGTCCGTTTTCTCCTGATGAAATCTGCGAAATGAACCAAGTATTCCTCCTCGAAGACTTGTCCACCTGCACACTACTTGCGATGCTTGTTTCAACACTTCACGGCACAAACTGCCTGTGCTTCTCTTGGTGATTACTCGAAGGTTCTATACCCCCTGAGATTTTTCCATGGCTTCAAGTTCTCAGAAAACTATTGCATGCACTTCTTGCGGCAAACTTCAAACACGTCTAAGTGTTGAATCTGCTCGACTCTGTGCACACCTGCAACAACATTCCTTCGATGTTCACTCAGGTCCACAACCCTGAGACTTCACTTGGCCTGCACACTCCTTGCATGGATCCTGTTCCTAACTGCACTTTTGGGATGAATGAGAACAAAATCTATCTCTAACTGAACCCTCTGTCAACGCACTCCTTCCGGACACTTCGACTGCACTCCTTGCAGGAATCTCTGGCTCATATAGAGAAATAATTGAAACTCATTCCTACTTCTTCTTAGACTTCTATTCAAACATGAAATCATATACACAACATGTAAAGCAAATGTATAACAGGAAACAAACATTCATGAGCATATCATTCAGCATCAATACACAGAGAACAACACAAACCATGAATTTGAATCAACTTCTTTCTATAAATTCAAATATCTGTACATGGGTGTTCTTACACAGCTCTCTGCATGCTCTTTCTCTTCTTCCTCTGATTTCAATCATAATACAAATGCACAATGAGGGTGTCTATATCCCGTTTCCCTCTTGCGCTCTACAACTGTCTAGTCTAGAATTAAATTATATCTAACTTCATTAACTACTTTAAATTCCTTCTACCTACTAAGGACGAGAGCTAAAGGCTCAAGGTCCATTTACATTATACAAGTGCGCCTCTTCTTAAATGACTACATTTAAGATTGCGCAACAATTCCAAGGTGATTTTCAAAATTTGTACTGGCACTTGTCCAGCTGTCCAATTGCTTCCGCACTGGCTCGCTTGATGTAGGCGATGCTCCTACATCATACTCCCTCGCTTGAAAAATTTCATGGGCTCCTGTCCATGAGGTCTAGCACGGTCTGTCCATGCTTCTGTATCTCTGCTTCAGTCTCCCAGCTGACATCTTCAACTGGATGGTTTTTCCATTTGACCAGATACTCAAAGTATTGCTTTCGCCTGGTCCTCTTGCTTACTCTCTTATTCAGTATGCGCTCCATCTACGGCTTCTCTGCAACTAACATCTTCTTTTTCCACTGGATCACTGGTTGCTCACCTCCAGTCCCTTCTTCTCTAGCTCTATATGGGTACAAATCTGAGATATTGAATATCGGAGAAATTACGATCCCATCGGGTAATTCAATCTCATAAGCGTTCGCCCCAAACTTCTTCAAGACCCTACATGGCCTGATTTTCTTCATCTTCAACTTATTGTATGTTCCCCTCGGGAACCTTTCCTTCCTCAAATGTGCCAGAATCAGATCACCAACCTCAAATTGAAGTTGTCTTCTATGTTGATCTGCCCTACGCTTATACTCTTGGCTTGAACTCTGTAATCGCTCCTTCACCCGACTGTGAAGTTCTTTCATCGCCTCTGCGAATTCTTCTGCACTAGCGCTCCTAGTCACAGTCTGTTATGAATCTCTCAGTTCAGAAATTCCTCTCGGCTGCATGCCATAAACAACCTGAAATGGACTCTACCCTGTGCTCCTATTCACTGAGTCATTATACACAAACTCTGCCTGTGGTAATATGTTGTCCCATTGGCTGTGGTGCTCTGTCACCAAGCTTCTCAGCAAGTCTCCCAGACTTCTGTTGACCACTTCTGTCTGTCCATCCGTCTGAGGATGATAAGCTGAACTAAATTCCAAGTTAGTTCCCAGCTTCTTCCATAAGGTCCTTAAAAAATGACCTATGAATTTCGTATCTCGATCCAAAACTATACTCTTCGGCAACCCATGAATTCGAATGACCTCTTTGAAGAACAGACTGGCAATGTGAGTTGCGTCACTGGTCTTTTGACATGGAATGAAGTGTGCCATCTTGGGAAATCTATCCACCACCACAAAGATTGAATCAACACCTCTTTGTGTTCTCGGCAACCCCAATACAAAATCCATGCTGATCACATCCCACGGTCTCTCTGGTATGGGAAATGGTTGATAAAGCCCCGCATTCTGCTTCCTTCCCTTCAAATGCTGGAAAATTTTGCACCTGTCTACAAATTTCTTGACATCCGCTCACATTCCCGGCCAAAAATATGACTCGTTCAACTTCGCGAACGTTTTGTCATGACCGAAATGTCCTGCCAATCCTCCACTGTGTTTCTCCTTCAGCAAGTTCTCCCTCATGGAGCATTTTGGAATACACAGTTGATTTCCTCTAAACAGTAATCCTTCCTGGATCATGTATTCGGCCCATTAACTTCTGTCTCTGAGAACTGGATTCTCAACTGCTTCATATGCCTCTCCAAATTCCTGATCATCAGCGTACATGTCCCTGAGATCATCAAAACCCAATGTTTTGACTCTGAACTCCTGAAACAGAAAACACTTCCTGCTCAAAGCATCAACAACTTTGTTAGCAGTACCAGAAATATGTTTAATCACAAATGGGAAATTCTGCATATACTCAACCCATTTGACATGTTTATGATTCAACTTTTCCTATTGAGTCACAAACTACAGTGCATGATTGTCACTGTACAAAACAAATTCCTTCGGTGTCAAGTAATGCCTCCATTTCTTCAATTCTTGTATGATAGCATAAAACTCCTTATCATATGTGGAATACTTCAATTTCGCTTCATTCAGCTTCTCGCTGAAGTACGCTATCGACCTGTCTTCTTGACTTAAGACTGCCCCGATTGCAAATCCACTTGCATTGCATTTCACCTGAAATGTTTTCTGGAAATCCGGCAACACCAAAACTGGTTGTTCTGTAATCTTCCTCTTCAACAGATTGAAACTTTTCTCATCCTCTTCAGTCCAGTGAAAATATTTATGCCGCTTGTTCAATGTATCCATCATTGCTGCGCTAATTCCACTGAAATTCCTAATGAACTTTCGGTAGAAACTAGCCAATCCGTGAAAACTTCTCACCTCAAAGATATTCTTTGGTGATGGCCAATTTTGATTACTTCCACCTTATCTGGATCCATCCTCAACTCATTTGCTGAAATAACAAACCCCAAGTAAATGAGCTCTGTCTTCATGAATGAGGACTTCTTCATGTTTATCAACAGCTTCTCCTGCTGTAGTTTTTGCATCACTGTAGCCAAATGCTTCAGATTCTCTACCACTGTCTTACTGTAAACCAGTATGTCATCCAAATACACAATGAAAAATTTCCCGATGAACTCCCTTAGGACTTCATTCATCAACCTCATGAAGGTACTTGGTGCATTTGTTAAGCCAAACAACATAACAAGCCATTCATACAACCCTTCGTTGGTTTTGAATGTTGTCTTCCATTCATCACCTTCTCTCATGCGGATCTAATGATAACCGCTTTTCAAATCAATATTTGAAAAATATTTTGCTCCACTCAAGCAATCCATCAGATCGTCCATCCTTGGCAGTGGAAATCTGTACCTGATGGTTATCTTATTTATCACCCTCGAGTCAGTACACATCCTCCAGCCTCCATCTTTCTTCGGACTGAGTACTGTTGGAACAAAACACAGACTCAAGC
>SNQJ01S0147136.1:11542-23786 GCA_010110895.2 Picea sitchensis | reverse complement strand
ATACTACTTTTTATTTTTATTTCTGTTTTTATTTTTTTATTTTTATTTTCTGGTGTTGATTTGATTGACCAGTTTGGTGTGTTTTTATGAGTTTTTCAGAACCTATGCATGCTTATTTACTGAACCATTCAGACATGGGCTATTAGAAAAATCTCTTCGCTGAAATAACTTCTGGAAAGGTTGTACATACATCGATGATATATATTTCTGAGAATGATATTGGAAAATGTTGTTTGAAGGAAGTTTACTAATTGCAATATGTAAGTGAAGTTTGTCGTGATTATCTTTTTCTTTTTACGCTGTCCCTTTTCCGTAAAGGAATGACTCAATAAGATGTCTCCCTGTTATAGTAAGTTGTTTTAGAAATAAAACATTTCTGGAGATGAATAAGGACAGTATCAAAAATTTCTGATGAGGTTTGAAAATATGAAAAAATAGCAAGATTTTTCAGCGTCACCCCGCTCATGCCATCTGAAAAAAGAAAAACAAAATAAAATATAAATAAGAGCTGTGGGAAGTGTTTGTAAACCCGCCGGGATACTGAACAGGTCCGCTGGCAGCGGGGAAATGCAAGCATGGCTCCAAGACAACTTCGTCGGGGTACTGAACAGGCCTGCTGGTAGCGAAGCAATGTCGGGTAAATGAAAATCTAAAAAATTATGAGAAACCTCTTTAAAGTCCTTTATTCTAATCTGGAGCTTCTTGACAGGATAAAGACGTCTGAGTGGGTTAAATGGCAACCCTGTCGAGGCTATGGACGCCTTCTAGCAGCAGTGGCCATGCCAACAGTATTGAAGATACTATCATAAAAATCATGGCTTGCTGATCTTTAAGACTGTTATTGGTTTGCATCTTTTAAAAAAACTTCGCTGAAAAAGATAAGTGATGACGATGAAGTACAATTTTTCTGTTTGTTGTTTTAAGTTGAAACTTTTCTTGACGTCCTGATCTGAATTCATTACTTTTCACAGAGATAACTGCTTCGTCCAGTGTGTCGCCATTGTTGGCAGCCAACCCATTTTTTTGATTACTCTCAAAAAGCTGCCTACACCCCTTGCGGTATCATGACAAATCATTGTCGCTTTATGCTAATTGACATTCGTCTTATTTTGTGCGACAATTCCAATTCAATTTCATTTTTAGTTTTTCACAACTGCAAGTAAGAAAACACTTCTTTTCGCTGATTAGATTGTCGTCGTTTTAGGTTGATACTTGATCACTGGTTTATCATATGATTGCTAAAGTTTTTATCAGACCTTATGTTCTTGATCATTATCTTGCCTTGATTGCGCATTTTGATGTATTTCATTGTTAAAACCTTTGGGCATAAGAGTTACTGGTTTTGTTATGATCTTATGAAAATTATAATGGATCTGGTCATATTGTTTTTATCCTTGCTATGGGATTTCACTCGATTCTTATATGAAAAAATTTTATTGCATGGCTCTAAGACCTTGGGATACAAACATATATTGATATGCGCCAAATACATTGGCAAGTTCATTAAGGTTTGATGGCAATAGTTTCAAGGCACATGTGTTGATCATATTCGATTTTACAAATCGATACTTGGCATACAATATTTGCAAAGTTTGCTTATACGTTGGTTGTTATATGAGTCCCGAGCTATGGATTAACAGTAAACCTTGTGATTAAAGCGATTGATTGAAATGAAAAATGGGCACGTTGAATCGGTACTTAATGCAGGTATTGTGTTGGTTTTAAACTTAACACTTGGCGCGTTATTGGCACGAGGTGTTGGTGTTAACTCAGATGAATGGCACATAGAAGTGGTGATTCACTTATTCGCTGGTCGATGCATTTGTTTAAATGATTATGGTTTAACAGCTCTGAATAGGTAATTAATGCTACGCGTGGCGATGGTAATCCCACCACCTTCGCACGCATGGAGTAGTAATCGGTCCCGTCCAGCATTCAAACCTGGAAACCCTTTCGTAATTCGCTCGGTGCAGTGCATTCGGTGTGAAACCCTACCATGAGCAGGAGTTATGGCTCCTGTTGTGAGGGCCGAACCTAATGGCAGCCAAGCGCTGTTAACTTTCGATGGTGCATATGCCGACCTCGAAGAATTCGGGTGGCTTTCGTTTATACGGAAGTTTGATGGTTTCAACATCTCTGTTGCTCGGCAATTCGCACTGTCATTTGACGGTTGTAGAGCCAAGGTCGGAGACCTCCAGCTCGAAGTCACCGAACACTCTCTCAGCCTGGCAACTGGTCTGCCTATTAAAGGAGAAAAGTGGTCCAAAAGCTTTAAAGTAAACGACGTCCCATGGATTTTGTTGTTTCGCTCTCGGACAGTGAGGTCATGCAACAGAGGACTACCTGCAAGTATGCTAAAACCCCGCTGGCATAATTTATTGATGATCCTCAAACAGTTTGTAACGTGTGAAGGCAGGTATGGATTCGTTTTCCTGTTTCATCTACATTTGTTGATGGTGTTTATGGGTTTTGAGTTAAGCCTGCCACATTATCTACATCGAAGCTTAATTAAAATGGCCAAGAAGTATAAGAAAAGTCAGGTTGATACTAGCCTTTTTCACGTTGGATTGATTAAAATACTGGTTGTTTATGAACTTGGTTTACGTCAAGATTCATGGCCCGACTTCCTCAACCGCAACGGTTTTGAGGAGTCAAATCCTCCAATCGATAAGCTTGTGATATCTGAGAGTAAATCTATCCCTTTACCCTACAGTGTTTTACTGCCTAAACCTAAGTCTGACTCAATTGTGAATTCGCCTATGGCTGTGACTAAAGTTGCTAAGCCCTTAACCACAGAGGACAGGGCCAACACTACTGCTTGAAACAAGAGAAACGCGAGGATGATCTCTCGTATGGAGAGAAACAAGCCCAAGCCTCCTGCCAAAACAGAGCCTGTCATGATCAGTGAGGACTCTGACTCAAGCATCGAACGCTTTCTAGCTGAAGAAGGTTGYTGTGATAAGGGAACACCTTGTGATTTCGTTGATAACCTACCTCCGTGTCTTAAGGGTAACCCTGACTATCCGGGTGTCAAGCCACCTTTTGTAACCCGTGGTGAATCGGCAAACCCTCCTTCCGCTCAAAAGGTTACTACACCCTGCGACTAGTGTGGACAGTGGCTAGAACGGTACTATTTGGACATTCCAAAGCTGCAATCCAAGATTCGGGATTTGGAGAACCAGGTAGCTAAGCTCACTGGTCGAAATGATAAGGGGCAACCTAATGATAAAAATCAACGGACCACTGGATCGATCTTGTTTAAAAACGTTGAGTCTGCAACCACGATTGTTAATTCCAAATTGACATAACTCCAGCAGCTGTAATGGTATAATTTCCCCTCTTTTATACAACGTGTTCATAAGCTCTGTTTACATGTTTGACTTGCTCTGTCATGCATAAGTTTTATCAAACTTCTGGATTGGTTGTGATTTGATTTGGTTTGATTGACTATAATTGAATTTGAATGATTTGTTATTTGATGTATCTACTATTTTTGGAATACGAATGGTATCTCTGTTCGATTTGATTATATCTTACGCGATGCAATATGCAATTTGGTTGACTGTGTTAATTATATTTTCTATATTGAAACCAATTCGTGTATCATTTGCTAAATAATCGAATTTCGAATTGATGACAACAACAGCCGTTATGATATGAGTTGTATCATGATGATAACGAATGTGCTATTTAATTTCTATTACAGGGATGGATAGATTATATCAAATCTTTCGATTTATGTTTGTAACTGAATCCAATTAAATGCTTCGTTTGATGACTCTGTCAAAACCCTGTCAATTTGATTATGGATCGATCTAATATGATGATTGTTGAGTCAATAAGTGGAGTTAGACCGATTACATTGGGAATAATTCATGCCTTGTGTTTTTAATAGAATGATATCGATTTGCTTGTGTAATTTTAATTGGGCAATTACAGTTACGAATTTACGTGTGGATTATTTGAGGAACAACGAATAAGAACTGTGATTGAGTTCAATAGATACAGTGATGTATGAAATCGCAAATATTTTCTATATTGGCAGTGATAATCTTATGGTTATTTGACAACGATTATCCTACACGATTTGGTTTGTTATGGATGGCATTCGTGGAACAATTCTGTTCAGATTTGGTTCAATTTTGGGAACAATTGAGAAACAGGGTATCCTTATTTTGTATCGATTATTTCCTTACTCTGTTTCTATCATGTGATATTCGGTTTTTATTTATTTAATCCTTAAGTAATGTATTAGTTATTGCAAATTGATTTGATTCGATTTGATTTGATTTAAATCTGGTCTTTTTACTATGATAAGACCAGCTACAGAATCAAACGATTCTGTAGCTGAGTCTATAGATTTAATTTTATTATTATTTTTGAATAAGACAATCTGCTAACTTGATTTTGGTGTCTATTGCAGGGCAAAACGAATTGTCAATGGATACTATGGGCAGTTAGAAGATGATTTACAGATTTTATTTGCTTTTAGTTATTTAGTTTAGAGATTTTGGGATTATTCCCAGATTTTGTAAAACTGTTTACTATTTGTCACAAGGAGGTTTTACCTTGTGAAACTTATTTAAACTCATGATTTTGTAATCATAAGACAATCCTCAGTTGGGGAGAACAAGCATATGGAGCTTTAACTCGAACTTGAGCATAATTGGTGTTTTGTTGTAGCTTTCCGCTTTTCAATATATCAACACTCTGTTCTATGTTTTGTATATCAGCTTGTTTATGGTTTGGTATTGCGTTAGCTATCTGAATTATATGCAAATGATATAATCTTATTTCTTTATCTATATCTTGTTCCTTCCTAAATATAAAGGACATAACAATTCTCAATTCATTTTAGTGAATGATAGCGTTGTCTTCTTCGTAATTTGAATTGTCATATATAAGCTTGCTGTATAATAGGTTTCCCCTTTTGCAGAAGTTTATAACCAGAAGATTGTTATGATAATCTTTTATGTCTTGTTTGTCCTGTAATAATACTTCAGGAAGCATTATAGCTGATCGTTTCCGAGAAGCTTAAGGGCCTAACTGGTGTGAGTTTCCCTCCTCTAATCAGCTTAGAAGTCATCTCGCACAGGACAAACTTGGAGCATTTCCAGGTTAATTAGTTAGGTGTTTATTGCTTTAATTAATTAATAGTTTAGTTAAATTTAAATTATTTAATTGTAGTTAGTTTCCTTTCTCTTTTATAAAATACAAAAAGACAAAAATAGATCCTTGGCTGTCTTATGGCAGCGAGCACATGAGTTTTGCAGATTTTAATCAAATCTGTGATCTGTCCATATTGTATATTTGTAAATAAAAATGATCTTAGCTGACAATTAAGTAGTTGATTTGAGTTATTATAATCATAGTTAGTATTTTGTAGATATATAGTAGTTAGTAGTTTATAGTTAGATTAGTTTGTTAGTTTTAGTTAGTTTTATTAGTTTCTAGTTTCCTTAGTTTTAGTTTAATTTCTTTTATTTAATTAGTTAGTTTGTTTTAGTTAGTTTTTATTAGTTTCTAGTTTCCTTAGTTTAGATTATTTAGCTTAGATCACTTTCTCTTTTGGTTTCCTTACGAGACCTCGAATGACCAACCGAGTACGATTAAACTCGTCGGGGTGGTCCATACCAAGCGGCTTGGGTTATTAGACAACAACGAACCGGTTCCACTCTCTCGGTTAATGGATGAATACATTTACGTAGATCCAGCAAGTTGATACACATGGTAGAAAAATTAGCGGATTTACAATATAAAGGTATGGGATTTACAATATAGAAAAGGCTGAGGCTCAAACAAGTTGACAGTTTACCAACCGAACAAGTTTTAAGTGTAAAACTTTGAAGCTTACCTCCGCTACCTCTCCACTTGTCCACAACACATCACGCGACCTCTCCGACTGTCTGCGACCTCTCCACGACTGTCGTGACCTCTCCAAACCGAAACTCACCAATAACTCTCCAAGGCTTCGTGATTTTTTGAAAACCCTCTGAAGCTAGAAGCGTGTGGGTAATATATAAAATATCTTTGGTAGTGATATTTTATTTTGCGAGAAAGATAGACCGACAAATAATATTTGGTAGAACTATCTTTAATAAAACATATTTATAGGAAAAGAAAATATTCCACTAGCCAAATTTCTACCGCATAAAATCCCGAGAATGATTTATTACGCAGATTGATTTGGCGTTTAAGTGAAAAATAGTTAGTAGAAAGATATGAATCTTCGTAGAAAAAATATTTTTTAGTTGGTAGAAAAAGGTTGTTTAGGCTTAGATTGTCACGAAAGTGTAACCCACCTTGATGATTTCACCCTCAAAAAGCGAATCCAAGAGATGTTAATATGTGCTTTTTGTAAGAGTTTAGAAGAAACCCATTTCCATCTCTTGTTTGGTTTTCCTTATTCCAAGAAAGTATGGAAGCATGCGTTTAGGGAGATTGAAAGTAGATTCGTGCATCGTGCTTCCCCATTCCTGGAAGGGGATGTTCACAACTTGGTACAAAAAATATATTGGGAATTTTTTGTACGAACCTATTCTAAAAAGAGATTGGCTTGCAATGCTAGAGTTTATCTGTTGGAAGATATGACTTGCAATAAATAGAGCACTTTTCCAATAGGAGGATTCTAATCCTAGATCTATAGCTACAAAACCCTACGACCATCTAATTGAGAATATCGATGCTAGGCGAATCAAAGGACATAGGGTTGGTGTTGAAATTGGGAAGAGGGATTGATAAGACATCTTCCCAGTAGGTTTCTTTCAACCAAGAAATTCAATTAAAAGGCCAAAAATTGAAACATCATGAAAAATTTGTTTGAAAGAAGGGGAATTCCAAAAATGGTAGTTATCTTAGAACAAGTATTTTCTTTTCTTTGATGGAACCTCAAAAAGAAACCTAGGGGTGGTAGGTGCAGGAGAGATCACCATAGATGCTTGGTGGACATCCAGTAGTTTGAATGGGGTCTAGGTGGGGTGACAAATAATCAAGAGTTGAAGCAATTTCCTTTATTAACAAATCAAGCTCCTTGATTCAAGGAAGATCAAGAGCTTGATTGTTATTGGAAACTCTACAATCATTATAAGGCATATGATCAAATTTTTTAACTCTAAATAGCTCTATTGTAATTTTAATATATTAGGTTACACAACTATATACTAATTTTACATAATTTAGTATTTATAATTTTATTTACAATTACTGCAACATAAATCATTCACCTTAACAACAATTAGTAATTTTCTTTTTGATGTATATGTTATTGGTTATATTATGTTAATCTAAAATATAACTTGTTTAAAGGTTATACATTACACAAATTTATAAAAAATAAAGTGAAAAACACTCATTATATGGTCATCATAAAATTTTAGTTTCACGAATAAAGTTGAAATTAAATTTCAACCCTAATAACAAGTAAAGATATTTCATATGAATAACTTGTCATTTAAAATGTCATCCAAACCAGTAAAGTTCGAATTGAGAAGTTAGAGGTTTTTCCCAACTTCATAAAATTCTTTCACAATTGGATGATGAGACCAATAATGATGTTGGTGATGTTTGTTGCCACGAGACCAATAATGATGTTGGTAATGTTTGTTTCCGTAATGTTCATGACTATATGGGGATTGTCTTTGATGCTTCCATGGGACAAACCCCTATTAAGCAAGGAAAAATTGTCCTCCTACAATGGACTGAAAATGAGAGATATCATTTGAAAGACAATGATAATTATGTGAATATTCCAAAGGGTGGAAAACAATCGAGATGAAATGCGGTGGAGTTGGATAGTTATATATATATATATATATATATATATATATATATATATAAGAAGAGTAGGCTTTGTTATTGAGAAGAGCAAGGATGTTATTTGAAATTAATTTTATATATATATATATATAAAGAAGAGTAGGCTTTGTTATTGAGAAGAGCAAGGATGTTATTTGAAATTAATTTAAAATCCAAAAAAGATTTGTTACCAAGCAGAGCAAGGATGTTATCGAAATTAATTTAATATCCAAAAAGAAAACAAAAAGTCTATTTTCACTTGTTTAACTTTTCAAAAATGTTATTTCAATAAAGATCACTTGATTATTACATCACTCTTATCTTTTGAAAAAGTTTATTTTAGTAAAAACATGTTACCCCACCCTATATGAACACAATTATTGTCCAAAAATTATTCTTTTTTTTTCCACGATGAAAGTTTACTCTTTTATATTCAAAAGTATATAAATTTTTTACCAAAGCCTTGGTTCATTTGCCATCAAACGGAGACCTGTGAAGAAATGTTTATATCAGCTCGCAGTCCTGTGTGAACTATGCCTATAGTTAGCTCGCAGACTGTCAAAGAAATACCAAAAAGAGCTGCCAAAATGTGCTCTGATACAGGATATCGCTGGTAGGTGTGTTGTTGGCAGCACACATCTTGTTTTGAAATCCATAAATCTGCCTTTTTATATATATTCCAATGATATCGCCGAAGTAGCCCAAGATACTGATGAAAAACAGAGATGTTGTTCCAGAAATAAGTTTTCATGACCTGGAGATCTACATCAGATTTTGAGATGAGTTGAGGGGCCCTCATTGCCATCCTCCCATCGGGCGATGTTATGAGACCGAGAGGCCGGGATAAAGCCAATTTTGAAAGATGGTCTGTAATGACATTGTCTTCTCTGTAGATGTGAGAGGCAGAGAGGTTCTTGATGAGTCTTTTAGCTTCGATGGTTCTCTCTTTCCAGCATTCCAGAGCTGCTGATCGAAGTTCAACCTTGTCATTTATCCAGTTGATTATGACTTTTGAGTCTCCGAGAAGTAGCAAGACTTCGATGTTCAGCCTTTGAGCCAGAATGAGGGAAGCCCATGCCCCCAGTAGTTCAGCTTTGGTGTTGGTGCCTTGTCCACCGTTGAGAGTCCATCTGTAGGAAGTGTGAGAGTTGATGATAATATGGCCTCCCACCCCACAAAGAGATCCATCTGGTTGTGCTGCTCCATCGAACCAGGTGATGGCTTTGTCAAAGGGAAGATTTTTAGAGGGTCTGCAGAGTTTCTGGGCTGTGGTGGGGGTAGAGGGTCGGTTGACAGCTGATAGTATAAGTTTTGTCACCATGTTAACTGAAGGGAGATTATTATCAAAGATGGTTGCGTTTCTTGTCAACCAAACATTCCAACAGACAGTGGCTGGCAGCGAGGGGTATAGCTGTTGTCTTATGCACCAAAAGTTAAAGCAAGAGAATGTCGTTGGTCCAAGCCATTGTTCGACTAGTTTTAGAGATGCTTTGACCTGATGCCAAACTTGCCGAGTAAAGTGGCAGCTCATGAAGAGGTGGTGTGAAGTTTCACTATCCTCCTTGCATAGAATGCAGCGGTTTGGGCCAGACCATCCCCGGCTTTGAAGGATATCCCAGACGAGGATTTTATTCTCCAACAATAGCCAAGTAAATAATTTGAGTTTCAGCGGACAGTTCCACTTCCACAGCAGGGTGCGCCAGGTCTGATCCCGATTGGGCCAGGAAGCCTCTGCCAACGCTTTGTAGATGTTCCTAACAGATATGACCCCAGATTTGTTGCCTCCCGTCCAAATGAGAGTGTCAGGTCTCTCCTGTAGGTGAATGCCAGCTTCATTTAGATGATATGTGTAACTGTTCCATTCAGCCGAGAGCTCTCTATCTAGATGCAGCGAGGAGCTAGTGACCCAGGATTCGCCAAGTGAATTCCTGCTGTGAGGGGATTTTAAATGAAAGAGATAATGTAAGCCTAAAAAATGCAGGCGTTCCAGCAATCTAGGTGAGAGCAGGGCCTTTTCACCCATGCCAACGATATCATCTTTGCCGATTTCAATAGCATTTCCAGTGCCAGGCAGCCATGCTATCCAATGAAGGAGAATTGGAAGCGATTTTAGAAGGTGCTTCCACGTTTGTGAGCCCCCCTGTGGAGTGAATGTGGCGGATCTGAGCCAGGAGTGTACCGGCAGGTGGGAGAGATATTTGTCTTTTATAAGTTTGTTCCATATGCCAGGTACCATCAGGATATGCCAAAGTGTATTTTCCGAGAGAGCAAGGTAGGAAAGGTGCAGATTCCTCAGTCCCCAGCCCCCTAAAGCTTTTGGCTTTGAGAGGGTTTGCCACCCACAGAGATGTAATCCTCTACTTTGCTTGCTGCCATTCCAGAGAAAGGCAAAGATCAGCTGACGGAGTTTCTTTAGCACAGATTGTGGGATGTGTGCTAGAGCTATCCAATACACCGGGAGGCTTTCTAGGACTGCCTTGATCAAAATGTATCTGCCACCCATTGATAAGCACCTGTTACACCAGTGTTGAATTCTGTGTTCAAACTTTTCATATAACTAGCTCCAGTCCTTAGCTTTGTAGCTAGATGGTTTGATAAAGTAGCCAAGATAGTTGAATCCCACCTCCAGGTCTCGAAAATCAATGCCGAATAGAGATTTTAGCTTCGACAGGATCGTTTCCCTTGCACCTGTGGCCAAGAACATTGACTTCTGCAAATTTATTTTTAGTCCTGTAACAGAGCAGAAAACATTTAGTACATTTAAGATTTATGTCCATTCAGAAAAGGATTCTGATGTCATAATAATCACGTCATCTACAAAAAGTAGATGCAAAATTTGAGTTAGTCTAGATGCTCTGATTCCCGTAAGTTTGCCAGCTAATTTACTTCTTTTTAATAAGATGTTGAGGCTTTCTAAGACCAGAATGAAGAGTAGGGGTGAGAGGGGACATCCCAGTCGGAGTCCTCTTTTGCTGTGGAATGCTTTGGAAGCCTTGCCATTTATTAAAACTGCCAGAGTGGCTGTGGTTATGCAGCCCATCATCAAGTTTGTAGTGACTGCCCCAAATCCACACTGGAGAAGGATGAGATGTAGAAAGTTCCAGTTAATACAGTCGAACGCCTGTTAGAGGTCCAGTTTAAGGAGGATGGCAGGTATGTTTTTTGTTTTTATGTTGTGTAAACACTTCTGTGCGGTGCCTATAGCGTCAAGGATTTGTCTTCCCTTGAGAAAACCAAGTTGCTCCTCTGCTAGTGCCCGGGAGAGTAGAGGGTGAATCCTGTTTGCAATGATCTTTGTTATAATCTTGTAGCTGAGATTACACAGCGAGATCGGTCGATAATCCGAGAAATGTCGGGGAAGGTTCTGTTTTGGAATCAGGACTATAAATGTGTTGTCCAAAAATTATTCTTGTAAAAACCAATTGCCACTTTTTAATACATCATTGTCCAACCATCAAAGTGGTCCTACATTACACTATACAGAATTATTGTACTATACTAACTTTTTGAAAATGTTTATTTTATTCCAATAAACCTTACTATACGTGGAGATAATTATTACAGAATGCCAATATTTCAAAAAGTATAAAATTATTTTATTAATTCTTTGAAAAAGTTTACTTTATTTCAATAACCCCTATTTCACATAGACATAATAATTACATATATCTAATTTTTCAAAAAAACTTATAGATAAAAATTATTCAATAAAATATATTATCACAATTCATTAATACATTTTTACACAAGTCCATATCCATTGTCATGTCCACTACCCAGTTGTATCACAATTCACTAATACATTTTTACACATGTCCATATCCACTGTCATGTCCACTACCTAGTTGTATCACATATTATAGTTCACATGATATGAAAAGACCCACCAAGTCATATCATATATTATAATTCACATAAAAAGACTACCAACTTACCAAACATTACACAATTTACCAAACAATAAAATGGTTTCACATTACTTCCACTTCCCACCAAATTCACTAGGCATTGATTAATTTTAAATGCTTAAAAAAATTATATGATTAAAACACTCTATTAAAAACAAAAACCATTAAAATAATGAAATGAACCAACACACATCAACACATCAAGACATAAATACATCATAAACATAAATTTTTTATTTAAATTTATACTCCACGTTATTATTATTATTATTATTATATATATATATATATATAAAGAGACGGTATATATATAGGATTTCTTGCTTAAATTCTTTAAACGGTTATCCCATATCAACATGGTTGCCTGATCGCTACTATTGAAAGGACCAAGACCAAAGCCACTTCGAAAACTAGCAACAAAAGATAGAAGCGACTTTTTTTCATCCTCGCCACGCTTTTTGGTTCAGAAAATGCGTTAGTCTTTACTTTAAGGTATGAAAAGACACTTAAAAACGAGAACTAGTTATTAATGTATATATAGA
>SNQJ01S0147134.1:22844-44110 GCA_010110895.2 Picea sitchensis | reverse complement strand
ATAATAATGAATATATAGTTTACCAAGGGACGATATTCATTCGGTCCACCTTCAACGTGCCCATGGGTTCTGCAAAGTCTTACAGCTGTTTGTATTAAAATTCTTCTGACTTTTGTGCTCCTGCATTTAACGCAAGGGAAATAACATCTCTCGTCACCTTGTCCATAATATCGCCACATTCTTAACCACAACCAAAATATTGAGACGATTATGTTATAAAGTTCAGTGATGATGTGCTATATCTATTCGATTCTTGAAATGCAATAGACCAAACCATACAATATATTTTACCACATAAGCTTCAAAGCTTCACCATAACCAAGTAACATAATCAAACGACATAATAGAACTAGGGCAAGAGATCAAGTCACATATAAGCATGGAAAAATTAGCATGTTCGCAAACGACATAAAATCTACCTAAACGTATAAGTATATAAAATATTAAAGGAGACAAAATAAAAAGAATATTTAACTAACCTTCAAAGTCTAAAATCCTCTTGCACGCCTTGAACAATGATCACAAAACTAAGCTCTATAGATCAAAGATCAGTTCGATGTCTTAATCAACAAGCAAAACTTGACATAAAAACAAAGGTTAGCAGAGCTATAACACATAAAATATGTCGCAACTATAACAAATTAGTCGAAATTCGGTTCAAATTAACTAATTTATAGATTGTCATCGTCGGAACTCTGACGACTATAACCATAAATTAAGGATGATCATTTCAAATTCAATGACCGTTATGTTGACCTATAAACATCTATATTAAAGTGTCAAAACTTGTCTTCGTACTTCCGATGACCTTTGAACATGTCGGAATTGCGACATTATAAGGACTAATTTAAAAAAAAAAACCAGTAAAATTTCGTTTTTAAAAAAAAATTTCGACAAAAAAATTGATTTTATCACAATCGTCATAATAGTTCATCGATTTTTTAGCCTATATGTATTAGTGGAAGAAAGGACCAAGATTTATGTCGATATACTCAAAAAATCTATCAAGGTTGAAGAAAAGAGGAAGGAAGAACAATATATTCCACAAAATACAAATATTTTTCACAAAGATAGAATCAGGAAGGCTCTCCCATCAAGATGGAATCACACAATCAGGTACCAAAATTCTTTCTTTAGCTATTGTTATTATTGCAATGGTTATGGTCATAAAGCTATAGATTGTAGAACAAGTGTAATAGGTGGTTACATGAGGAACAACAACAAAGATAACCATGAATTCTCAAGGAGAAACTACAACTCTTTTTCTCCTTTGCTGAACTATAACATCATATGTTATAACTGCAACAATTACGGGCATATAGAAATTTTTTGCAGAAGTGATTTCACGAAAAATCAGAAAGAGGAAGCCTCAACCATCACAGAAAGAAATAAAGAACAAAGGGAACAAAAGAAAGAAAAATATCAGTTCATTCAAGCTTCGCTTAATGCACAAAAGAATAAGCATAAGTGGGTCATTGAGAATGGGTGATCCAATCATATGATAGGAGATAGAACAAAGTTTATCACCCTGAAGAATAGTGAAGACATTGCTACCTGTGGAGACACTGGTAGTTCAAAGATAGTTGGAAAGGGCACTCTTAGTATTGAAAATGGAAGAGATAATTTTGAAAAGTTTATGTGTGTTGAAAACCTGAAACATAATCTTCTGAGTGTAAGCCATATGTGTGACCAAGGACACACTCTTACTTTTGACTCCCAAGAATGTGAGATCAGAAAATAAAATTCATGCAAGTTGGTTGCAAAATAAATCATAAGCCCAAACAATGTATACATTATTGATGAAATTAATGGAGAAAAAATCTTCATGAGTCAGATAGATGAAATTTGGTTGTGGCATAAGTGAATGGGTCATATGAACTTTGACAACTTGGTAAAACAAAGTACCAAAAAAGAAGTAAGATATATTCCCAATATTAGGAAACCATCTAACATTGTTTTCAAGTAGTGTCATCATGGAAAACAATTAAGGGTGAGCTTCAAGACAAAGGAATATGCAACATCCAAGCCATCAAAACTTGTGCATATAGATCTCTGAGGACCAATAAGAACAAAAATCTTGCAAGGAGAAATCTATTTTATGTTGTTCATTGATGATTATACAAGAATGACTTGGGTTACCTTTCTCAAAAATAAAGCTAAGACATTTGAAATGTTTAAAACCTTCAAAGCTTTAGTTGATAATGAGACTAATATGAAAATAAAATGTTTAAGGTCATATAATGGAGGTGATTTCACGTCCAATGAATTTGAAGAGTTATGTGAAACTCATGGAATAAAAAGATAGTATGCAGTTTCAAGAACTCCTCAACAAAATGGATTAGTTGAGAGAAAAAACATACATGTACAAGAGATCGCCAAGACAATGTTGAATGAAGAAAAATCATTAGATAGTTTTTGGAGAGAAGAAAATTACACCACTCTCTACATCCTAAACATAGGGAAAATCATAGTCTACAGTGATAATACACCCTATGAGTTATGGAAAGGTCGATCAACATATGTAAAACACTTCACCAAAACGTTTTTGGAGAGAATCATTTTACATTGTTGTCTATATTCTAAACACAGGGAAAATCAAAGTCAACAGTGACAAGACACCCTATGAGTTATGGAAAGGTCGAACAACATCTGTCAAACACTTCAGAATCTTTGGAAGCAAGTGTTACATCAAACGAGATGATGAGGATCTAGGAAAGTTTGACTCAAGAACAGATGAAGGAATTTTTATTGGATATTCATCAAGAAACAAATCCTATAGATGTTACAAAAAAATACTGCAGAATATTGTTGAAAGTGTTAATGTTAGAATAGATGAAGAAATACCACAAAAGAACAAACTAGAAGCATAAGAAATATATTACAACAAAGAAGAAAAAGAATAATATGAGGAAGAAGAACAATAGAATGAAGAAGAAGAGGAAGAAGAAATAGAACACCAAGATACACAAACACCACATTGAAGGTTTGTGTAGAAAAATCATCTAGAATACTTAATTCTTGGTGATAAAAATGCTCAGACTTAGACTAGGAGAAAATTTCTAAGTAGTTTTGAACAAGCCAATCTCTCTTTACTTTCCAAAATAGAGTCCAAATGTTTTTCATAAGTCATTAATGATCAACATTGGGTGAATGTTATGGAATAAGAGTTAAACTATATTGAGAAAAATCAAACATGGGAACTTGTCCCAAGACCCAAAGATAAAAATGTGATTGGTAAAAAGTGGGTATTCAAAAATAAGTTGGATGAAGATGGAAAAGTGGTAAGAAATAAATCAAGACCGGTCTGTAAAGGGTATGCTCAAGTAGAAGGTATTGAATTTGAATAAACCTTTGCACTTGTTGCAAGACTAGAAGCCATTAGAATGTTTTTGGCATTTTCAAGCTTCAATAATTTTAAGGTGTATCAGATGGATGCCAAGTCAACATTCCTAAATGGAGATTTAGAGGAAGAAGTGTACATAGAAAATCTTGAAGGATTCTTATTGTCAGAAAATGAAGATTATGTTTGCAGATTGGAGAAATCACTTTATGGATAAAAATTAAGCTCCCAGAGCATGGTATTCAAGACTTGACAAGTACTTGCAGCAACAAGGTTTCAAAAGAGGAACAATAGATAACAATATTTACATCAAAATAGATAGTGTAGAGATGTTGATCATTGTAGTTTATGTGGATGATATCATTTTTGGAAGTANAGCATGGTATTCAAGACTTGACAAGTACTTGCAGCAACAAGGTTTCAAAAGAGGAACAATAGATAACAATATTTACATCAAAATAGATAGTGTAGAGATGTTGATCATTGTAGTTTATGTGGATGATATCATTTTTGGAAGTAATGCTGATATAATGAGTCAAAAGTTTGTAGAAGAAATGAAAAAATAATTTGACATGTCTATGCTTGGAGAATTGTTCTTCTTCCTAGGGTTGCATATTTCTCAAACCAACAAAAGAATATTTATTTCTCAGACCAAATACATCAAGGAGATGTTGAATAAGTTTGAAATGGAATACTGCAAACCTATCAACACATCCATGGTAACTGGTTGTAAACTAAGCAAAGAGGATGAATCGAAGGAAGCTAATCCAACTCAGTACAGATCAATGATAGGCAACCGACTATATGTGACAAATTCAAGTATAGATATAATGAAAGCAGTAGGGTTAGTTGGAAGGTTTCAAGCTTCACCAAAGGAAACACATGTACAGACAGTAAAAATAATATTCAGATATATGAAATTCACACTGGACTTTGGTTTATGATATCCCAAAGACTTTACTCTGACAACTTACATAGATGCATATTGGGCAGACAGTGTGGATGATAGAAAGATAACTAGTGGTAGAGTGTTCTTTTTGGGAAACAATCTAGTGTCTTGGTTCAGCAAGAAGCAATCATCAATTTCTTTATCTACAACAGAAGCATAATACATTGCAACAGTATCCTATTGTACACACGTACTCTGAATGAAACAAACGTTGAAGGAAATTCAGGTAGAGTATGATCGACCAATATCAATACTATGTGACAATACTAGCACAATAAATATATCCAAGAATCTTGTCATAGATTCGAAGACAAAGAACATTCCAATCAAGTATCATTTCTTAAGAGAGAAAGACACATGAAAAAATGTCAAGACGAAATATATTGGCACAAATTAACAAGTTGTTGATATATTTACAAAATATATTCCTAGAGAAGTATTTGAGTAACTCAGACAAAAATTGGGGGTGGTACCTATGCCATCCAATCACTAAAGCTTCATGAAGCAACACGAGCTCAAGGGGAGTTACAGAAAGACGAGAAGGTTGTTGGTTGCAGAACAAAGAATAAAGCGTACAATGTAAGGGGGAGAATATTCATTCGACATTGATTTCAAAGGGGGATAATATCCATTTGACATTGATTTCAAAGGGGGAGAGTACATAGAAAGGGGGATATTTTCATAAAGAGGAATGTGCAAGAACCAGAGGAGTGCCAAAACAACTACATGTTGCCATCAATGGCAAAGGGGGATTTTACTAGAAATTATGTTGTCATTGATGTCAAAGGTAGACATGAGTATGAAAATCATGGTTGTCATTGATATCACAGGAAGGGGGTGATTGATTATTGTCAATGAGAGAGGAAGACTATGAATTCCTCCATGTGTCGTGTTAATGAGTTTCTGCATATCTACTCTGTGTGAATAAAGGCAATATGAATGAAATGACCCTGAAGAAATTGAGGAATGAGATATGACAGGGGGAGAATCTAAGAATTTAACTAGAAAAACATAGGAAGCATCGAAAATATGAATTGGACTAGATAGAGGAAGAAGAGAGTAGAGACTTTTCGAGCTGCAAGAATTGTGTGCAAAAAGTGTAAATGTCTTTGTGGGAATAAGAGAAATATGAATGGGAGTTGAAGGAGAACAACTCTAGATGAAGAATGTTTGTGACTGCATTGATGCCACATGTCAGGACATGTATCGATGACATGTCATATAGTATACATGAAGAATAATTCCATGTGGAAGTGATCTCATCTGCAACATCAACATAATAGATCTAAAAAAATGACTAAGTATCAAGACATCACAAAGATAATGAAGCATCGAAGAATTGAGAGTATGTGAAGAAATGATCATGAACCTGCGGAACCACAATAAGATGTCAAAAAACGGTTAAGTATAAGGAATCGGTCGAACATATGATATCGGGGTCATAGACAATTGAATCAGGAAAATTTCATAGAATCATGGCCCACGGTAAGAACTCAAAAATTGACTAAGTGTCAAGAATGAACCAGGTGGACATAGATGTCGCAGAGCATAGTGAATTGTAAGAAATTGTCTAAGTATGGGTTCAAAGTGAGTGCAGTGGAACATGAAGATGTATTCTGAAGTTCGTGGGATTTTGATCACAGATTCCTTAAACCCGTAGATCCGCGGTGAGACTTCGAGAAATTGACTGAGTATGGGTGCAAAGTGAGTGTGGAAGAATGCGAAGGTGTATTATAGGGACCGTGAAAGTATGTATAGAATAAATAATCAATATGACAGAGCAACAACTAAGATTGAATCATATTCCATATTAGTCAATCAACATTGAATCTATGTTGTATGAGATCAATGGATGAGATTTAATTAAGAATATGATTGAACGATGGTTGTGCGTTGTAGTTGCATGGTCTGTAAAAAGAACGATGGTCAAGATCAACTCAAGGTCCAGATCAAATGACTGTTGAGTGATGAGGTATGTGTTGTGTGTATTGATGGGTAGATAATTAGATCAATGTTTGAGGTTCAATTCGAGATATGATCGGACAGTGGTTGTAATTTGAAGACTCAGTGGTATCGATATACTAAAACAAGATCAACATATGAGAATTGATTAGGAGCCAAATCCAATGGGTGTTGAGCAATGAGATTGTTCATATGTTGTATTAGACAGAGAATAAGAAAAAAATGACGATCGAGATCAAGTCAAGGTTATATTGGATGATTGTTGAGCATCAAGGTTTGTAACGTGAATAGAGAAAGGATTGGTGATAGCCCCTATTTTGAGAAGATCTGTAATCGACCTCATGGACATATTTTTTATGTGGAAAAATCCATGGAAGCATGGAATATATAAATATGATTGTTTGAATCCATTTTTAGTGGGTGTTTGAAGGGTGAAGAGTGTAGAGGAAGTGAGTGTGGATTGTGTGAAGAGAATATTTGAGGATGCCAGAGAATGAAAGGAAGCTAAGGTAATCATATAAGGATGGTCGAGAGGTGCAAGGTTTAAGGAAATTCTAAAATTAAGCAGAATTTGAACAGAAGGTGGTGTGACAATAGAGACAGAGAAACAATTTTATGCAAGTGAAGGCTTGAGGGAAAGAAAAGATTTGACATTATTGATAGATTGAGGACATTATTGACAGATTGAGGAGATTGGTATCTTTAGTAGATTGATTCCTAAAGATTGTTGAGTTGGTGTTCAACTAAGGGGATTGGTGTCTCCTACAGGTATGTGCTTGCAAATATAACAACTGTAGGTTGGTGCATATAGACAAGTTTTGAGTTGGTGCTCAGCTAAGGGGAATGGTGTCTCTTGTAGGTTGGTTACTACATGATTATATATAAAAAAATATTTTTTGGTTTTCTCCCATTTGGGTTTCCATGTTAAATCTTTGTGTACTATGGATTGTATGGTTGTGTTTTTATCTTTAACTACTATGGTTGGTAAAGTAACATAAATATTGTAATAAAATAAAAAGTAGTCCTATACTGATTCACCCCCCTTCTCAATATAAGTAAGTGTGCCAACACATCTAAAAACAATTTCAATAAAAATGGATGCAACTAATTAAACATGCATGCATCAACATATAACCACTTGTTGATGGGTCCAAATGGTCTATCAAGCAAGAAAGGGAAAATGATCGATGGAAAGTCCCAATTAGACCTACTCTTGTCTGGGGTGACACTTTCCGACCAGTATGTGGGTCTGGTTTCCACTTAAGGGTTTTCAATTAAAAACTTGAGGAAATATTGTCCTCCACAATATTCTTATTAAAATTGAATTTGCCTATCTAAGACTGAATTTGAAATATCTATCCTAATCTAATCTTGTCCTATCCTGATTAGGAGCAAATCTAATCAGATAGACACAACATGAAATAGTATAATTGATTGCAGAAATAGTTTGTGTCAATCAATAATATGTTGGAACAATAAAGGTACATATTGAATCACAAATAGTCGCAGGCTACACCAGTAACATTATCCTTGTATCTATTAGAAATCATAAATGTATAAGAACCTCAAATGAGAAGCATAGAAAATAGGTCATATGGTAACCATCCAAGAAACTCATGTAACAAAAGCATATGAAGAAAAGTCCCATACACACTTTCAAACATTCATGAGTCCAAAATTGCCTTCTACTCTTTATTTTCATAGAAATAATAGTATCATCATACAATGGGAAAAAGTACTTATATCTTCAATGGATCTCTATTTTATAAAACAAGAGATTATATTTACATTTTGTAACTGTCATCATGTTAGATGACACTTATACCTTATCATTTCCACTTCTCTTATTATATATACAATTTGAAATACTAATACAAAAAATTATAGTCAAAATCTTTGAAGACCCTTTCAAAAGAAACCCCTCTCTATAGGAAGTCCATGAATTGAATTTTCTAGATATGTATTTGATTGTGTCCATATGTAATTCTCCATATGAATATCTCCATGAAGGATCCTCCTTGTTACTTATTGCTTGAGGTATTTTTGAATTCCTTCCGTGTAGATATTTGTTGATCCATTTTATGTCTCACCTTTCAATCCATGTCTTGCATAAATTTTATCTCAATCCATTATCCCCTTAATTTTATTAATTCAAAGTTTCTTATACTTAGCCATTTTTTTATGTGTGTGGAGCCTTTTTATATCACCATACTTCCACACTTCGCACAATTATCCACTCCACACTCTGCAAAATATTTCCTCGCAGAGAACTCACACCACTCAATTATTAGTGCAGAGAACTCACACCACTCTTCCTCCCATACTCCTGCATTTCTACACTCCGCACATGAACCTTCCCGTACTTCCCATACTTAGTCTATTTTCAACCCTTTAGTGCAAAGAATTCATATCACTTCCACTTCCCACACTCTCGCACCACCACACTCTCAATAGTTTCGCACAACTGATTTATGTAAGCCACTTACTTTGCACGATAATCAAGAGTAATTTATGGGACATTATTTTGCTCTGATTTATAAGGAAATGGAAACAATTTAGGAATAATGGGAAGTAAATATCACGGTTTTCACAGAGCTACTTAAGGCTTCTATTTATAATACTCGTATTTCAAAGGTAATTTGTATGTGTGGAAATGGCATTTTAGTAATTACCCTCCATGCACTTGGCCCTTTAATGATTTGGGCTCCATAATTCATTATTATAGTTTCACATATATCAAAGTGCATTAAAGAAACACAAAGTATGGAAAATAGAAGGAAAAAGGAGCCTTTTGTGGTGATATCTTTAACTCTTTCATGAGGAAAGATAAGAGTTTTCACTCGTCAACTTCTTATTAGTGGTTTATGAACAAAAGTCTAGAAGAAAATCAAAAGAATATACTCTAAAATATAGGTATTGTTAACTTTGGTTGTGCACCAGAAGTCTTTGACTTCAAGGAGTTGGTATCCTAGTGCACACAAATATTGGATTCCAAGACGAGAAGAATCCAAGTAGTTAGAGAAGGAAAACAATATGGTTTTCCTAACCACAAAAGTGTTCAGAAGAATTATCTTCCTTCCTTCTACAAATAAGAGTCTCAAGCTCTTTGGATCAAATGCATTCCTTGATTCTCAGGGTGGTGGTTCAAATGTGTTGAAGGATTTTCTAATTCTGTCTACCAATATGCCCAACAACCTTGTTGGACACACTGGCCTTACTGAGAGGGGGGTGAATAAGTGTAGATCTCTTTTTACACTTCTTTCAAAACTTTAGTTAGGAACATATTATTCATTCATACTTAGCTACTTACATGTATCAACAACATTCATCAAAAATAGAGATATATAAACCATCACCATAATAGACACAAAGAACACCAGATATATGTGTAAACTTTTTGTATTATGTGTTACATAAGACTATTATCTCTGAGTATTATCAACACCAACTGAAAAGAGCACCAACTCTCAATACAAGACCCAACTTGCAGATCTCAGCACCAACTAAGAAGAGGAATCCAACCCTCAAGTACAAGACCCATATTGTAGATAGAAAATAGCTATCAATAGGTAGACATATTGTCTATACTACAACACATGTATGTACATGACCTGTCTATACTGCAACACATGTATGTACGTGACATCCTCCACTGTCATCCTGTGTACACCTTCAAAACACTAGGGCATCCATTCTTCTACACCTTTGAAACTTTCCTGCCTCTGTCACATCCACCAGTAAGCTATCATTGCATCCAACCTATCACTGCAACATGCCTGTGTCATGCATACATCATCATACATATCCCTCAACCAAGTACAAGTATCTAAAAGGTGTGGGCTATAAGAACCATATCATAACTGTACCATACATTAGAGTGTTTCTCACTCAATCAACCAGCCAACATATACCATATCCAGATCTCAAAAAAACCATACCAAGAATGCTTCAAGATTTCACCATACGATAAGAATACGTGATCATTAGAAACAATAATGCAACCATACCAGAACTTTTGTAGATGATCTGAACCTGTAGAATGTTGATCCGAAACTTGCTTCAAACTTCAGGGACCTTGCATCAACATCATCTCAAGTCTTCATGAATTTTTCACTTGTACACGACCTCCTCTACTGTCAGCCTACATATACATGTGCCTTCCTTCACTGCAGCCCATGTACATATATGATCTCTTCCACTGTCATCCTGTATACACTTCAAAAACTAGGGTTTTTATGAAGCTCTGAAACTTTCACCGTCAAATATTCTTTGCTACCTCAAACTTGCGTAACTTCAGATGGATCAATGGGTACCTGCAATAAACATTTCACAAGATCATGGATATTCAATATGTTCAAAGATCCATTATCATAAGAGACCTTTTCTCTCTTATTTATACTCTCCAAGTAGCTTCCTCTAGGGTTTATCTTCTAACAAACTTCCTTATTTTGGGGCTAACCCACTTCTAACCACTTTGTCCACTTTATCCACAAATAGTAAATTTTCCACTTCTAGTTGCAACTAATTTATTTTTAATTATTTTATTGCAACAACTTAATCCATGATTAACTCCTAGTTACAACCACTTTTAATAGTCAACTTCTTCTAGGAACTTCTAGAATAATTTTACTTCTTTGACCTTCTAGGGGATTCTAGATTCATGAGGGTTATCCAACTTCACAAGGATATATATCCCTATCCATGAGGAACCAAGTGACGTACCACATATCAATGGAAATGACATGACATGTACTATCCATCTAGAATAGTCTCACCTGTAGATTCACTGATCTTCATTACATTATTCCTCAAAACAACCTTGGGTTCCATAACCACACTTCTAGAATACTCAACCACTTAACCATTTGAACTTCACAAAGCGTCTTCCTATGAAGGATTTCACCATAAGGGGACTACTTTTGAATTCATCCATTTAGTTCTTCCTATCAACCATGACATGACATCAATCCTTTGACATCAATGACAAAACAATACAACAATCTCCCCCTTTGGCATTGATGGAAACACCAACATTGATGTCAACACCAATCATTGATGGCAACACTTGGAGATGGAAATGCTTAGGCTCCCTTTGTGATCATCTCTCCTCATCAATGTGTATATCTCTCCCCATTTGACATCAATGGAAAAGGGTATATCTCTCCTTGGGGTTGCTACCCCTGACTGAACTATCCTTTGGGATGCTCTCCATGCATCTAATGAATCTTTCCCCCTTTGAAAAAGGATATCACTCTAATGCAATGTTGATGGCATGGTTTCCAATTCTCCCTCTATGATCATCTCTCCTCCTTGAATCATACCTCTATAACCAATCATGTGAAACGAATAACTCCCCCTACGCGTATGTCTCCCCCTATCTTCTTTGCAATATGTTGGGTAATCACTGTGAACAATATTATACCACTAGAATCTGCTTCTGCTGCGGATTTTGTTTCTCTACTGGAACACTGATCAACTGCCCAACAACACTGCATCAAGAAAAAAATAATCATCTAATCTTATGATGATCCTTGGACCTATCCATGCATCATACAATGATCCATCAATTTGTACATGTACCATCAACTAGTGCATGAACTATTCACCACACCTGTATCACCAACCAGTGCATTAGCCATGCACCAAACTAGCCTGTCACAACAATCTCATCAGCCACATCAGATCTACTCACCAAGATCAATCACAAAGACAACTCTAAACTAGATGCACAGTGTCACCAATATGTGCATCAACCAAGACTACTCACAAACATCAAAAAAATGTACCACAACCAAGATGTTCTTCTAAAAATATATCCATACATATATGCTACATCATCCGCAGACCATGTGCTAACTACCAAGTGCCTCTAACAATGTACAAGGTGTGCATCATCCATAGATCAAGTTGTGAATCATCAAGATGTATCAATATCACCATAACATGTGCCAACCATGCACATCATCCATGTACCATACATCATATACCATGAAATTTATCTCAACTATATGCCAAGAATATGTGCTTGATGTGTACCAAACATGTACTTCAACCATATACTAAATATATATGCCAATGTAACCAACAAGAGTCCTCTATCAATGAACCAATACCAATTGCATCATCGTCCATACAACATTCCAACCATGTACCTCAAACAATTGTCATACCACTCATGATATGCCTCAACCAAGTACCATAAATCATGTGCCAATGTATCCAAGATATGCACCATCAATGTTTCTTAGTAATTAGACCTCAATCAACAATACATCACACTATCATCAACCCTTTTATCAAACCATGTTTCAAGACTTTACTAACAATATGTCCCAATATATATCCTCAAGCATGAACTAACCATATACCAATATTACCAAACAAATGATTCTCACAATATATCTTAAGATATATCAATAGAGCTCACATATGCACCAACCATGTTCTACAACAGATCTGCCTCAAAAAGCATTCACTGCAACAAGTATAATGCAAAAATAACACCTCTAAACATGTACCAAGTATGTGTCTCAATAGATAAATGATGTACATCTAGCTAGTATCACATCACCCATGATGTACTTCATAAACAAGGTGCCAGAACCTTATTGATAAAATAAATAACATAACCAACATTGTTCCTTAACAGAAAATGCCTCAATTCACACATTAGGGTTAGTAACATGCATCCAAGATAGGCATCAAGCATATGCTCCAAAACTCAACCACATATTATCACCATACATTCATCAAACACACATACAAACATGAAAACCTGAAGCATATCATCTCATACCCTGCATAAACTATGGTGTACCATCAAACCATGTTGCAACACATATGTACACCCATTTTTCAAAACTTTACCTCAGGTATGTGACTTCTTCATAAGACACCTCGGATCTGTACATGACCTTTCCATATGATAGCTCATGTATGTGCGTGACTGTTCCCACACGAACTCGTGTATGCCTCATAAAAGACTTAATCTTGGTCTTGCCTCGTGGTTGTCATTATGTTCAGCCTTCTTCATCCACTTTTGAGAGTGTCCTGGCTTCTCAACAATTTTACTCTTTGCTTCCATCCTTTCAACATTGTCTTCCTTCCAAGTTACATGTGATCTTCTTTCCATGCTATATGAAACACTGCTCATTGAATGTCTCCTTGAATTCTAGCAATCTTGAGATTTGTGACCAAACCCACTGCAACTATAACATTTCATGGTGTGACAATGTGAAACAATGTGTCCCACTTGATTACATCTCCAACATCTTAATATGTTATTGAATATTTCAATATCTTTCCCTGCACAATGTCTGCAATCCAAATCTTTGTGACCATATTCATTACATGAGAAGCAATGACCATGAAAAACATTTTCGTATGTGTGCTTTGGTGACCACCTTGAAGGTGCCTCTCTTCTGAATTTGCTTTGAGGTGTAGGAATGGATTCTTGATATCATCCTTGATCTAATCTTCTGAAGGTTTCCTTGCTTTGTGCAGGTGATTGACTTGCAGCTTTACTTCTACCTTTTGAAAATGAAGGACTTGCATCGTGCTTCTTAGAAGTGATAACTTCATAGTGTGTTTCTTCCTTGTTGTATCCAAGACCTAATTTGTCATTTGATGATCTTTGACTATCCAATATTTCATCCAAGATTGTTGAGTTGTTCATAAAACTTTTTGACTTCTTTGCTTTCCTTTTGAGATCAACTACTTATGCTTCCAGCTTATGGAATTATTGTTCTTTTTCATTCACCTAATTCTTCAATAGTTCCTCTATCCTTTTTGGATTCTTCAAGTTGGATCCTTAGATTGACATTGATTTCTCTTGTTTCTTCAAGGCTTTTGCTAAGATCATCATCTACCTTCTTCTTTTCTTCTGCTTGACTAATTATTTCATTCTTTAGTTTCTTGACCTCTTCTTTTTCTTCTAATTGGGTCATTTTAATTTCTTCTTCTTTCTTGAGCATTTGTTTTAATGTCATGGTAAGTCTTTGGTACTTTTCTAGGGCTTCCTTAGTGTATTTTTCAAGATACTCAAAAGAAACTGAACCATATACTATTTCCATGCTAACTTCTTCTAAATAATTTATAATTTTACCTTTAAGCTTCAACAAATCTTCCTCTTCATCTATAAGATAACTTTGACTTGATTCTACACAAAATACTTCTAGATCTTCTTCTTCATTTGTAGGAGAAAATTCAACATCATCACACTTAGAATTATTGCAATCGAGATATTTTGGAGAGTCTTTACCCTCATTGTCCTTGATGGCATTGTCTTCAGTCTCTTTTCTTTTGTCTTGATATACCTTCTCTAGCTTCAGCCATAGGTCCTTAGCGTAGGAATATTGTCCTATTCTTTCTTTGACAGAACCTGAGAGTCCATTGAAGAGGGTCTTGAGTGCCACTGCATTGTTCTTCTTTGTTTCTTTTTGGGATGAAAATTTTGACTAATTCTTCGAGGGAACTGATCCACCAACAATTGTGTTCCAAACACCTGCTCCTTTGGCCTTCAAATACCCTTTCATTTCTATTCTCCATGCCGAGTAATTTGTCTCATCAGAAAAGGGAACTTCATCTACATGTTCATCCATTTGTGTTTCCCTAGATCTCCTTCAAGCTTGTAAGGCTTAAGATGAAGGCCTTCTTTGATACCAATTATTGGACACACTGACCTTACTGAGAAGGAGGGGTGAATTAGTGTAGAGTTATTTTTACACTTCTTTCAAAACTTTAGTTAGAAACATATTATTCATTCATACTTAGTTACTTGCATGTATCAACAACATTAATCAATATTAGATATCTATAAACCATCACCATAAGAAGACCATATATATGTGTAAAATTTTTGTATTATGTTTTACAGGAGACTACTATCTCTGGGTTTTATCAACACCAAATGAAAAGAGAACCAACTCCAAGAGAGCACCAACTCTCAATACAAGACCCAACTTGCATATCTCAACACCAACTGAGAAGAGAAATCCAACCCTATTATAGAAATATTTGCCTCACCCTATGAAATCTTGCACAGAAGGACTTTTTCCATTTCCCTATGCAGACTTATCATCCCTGTTTGTAAAATCCAGAGATAAAAATACATATTTTCCCACATGTACACATATTTCCTACTACACAACATGCATATACGTAGCCTACTCCACTACAACCCGCGTACATCGGGATTTGTGCCAAAAAATTAAAATTAATGTCAGATTTCCATGTCACGATAGGAGATCTATGATCCTTGGCCTTCCATATACTGTAAACGTTCTGACTCGTCCCTTCAGTTCCATTTTGAAGGATATAAATGGGTCAATTCCGAGCTATGGAAAAAGCAGAAAGAATTCAACTTTGAAAGAAAAATTACTCTGGAGAAATTATTAACTTCATATTGAGTCTGCATCCCTTTGTCCTTTAAGTCTGAACATAGTGTTCAACCACCAATCTCTTCCCTTATTGATTGAGAACCTCATTGTTTCTCTTTTATGAGATTTCCTTTGGTGGAGGATTGAAGTGGTGGAGGCCCAACTGGAAGGAACTTAGTTTCTCGGTTCCAAACCATGTCAACATGGAAGTCTGTAATATTTTCACTTCTGTTGATCATTTATTAATAGAAATACTCCTTTCCCGTCCAATTGATATCTTGCAAATATTTGAGTTATTATCCATGGGTGTATTTTTTATGTATACTAATGGATTACGCTATCTAATGTGCCAACCTTTTATATTATCACCATATGCTTTCTTTGCTTGGTTGTTGAGAACTAGTTGCAGGTATATAGCTTTGGTTCAAAGTGCTCAACGGTGGACTTCATCGAACATCTGGACGAGGTAGGCCTCTTTCTTATCTCGCTTTCATATTGGTTTATATAGCATGTTTTTGGGATAGAGTTGATTTTTGTAGTCATTTCCGTCTATTGTGGTTTACCCTAACCATAGAGATATTTTCCTCGTAACTGAATTGGCGACCATACTAGTGATTGAATCTTATTTCTTAGGGTTTGGAGTACTTTTCTCCTTAGATTTCTCTTGTTCCTATTGCGTTTCTTGTCGTATCATTGCTTGACACTCTCTATTCACTCAGGGTCTAAGTTTTCAGCCTTCTCCCTTGCCTAGCTTTGTTTTTTTGAAACATATATGTGATTTTTGGCTGGATAGTCATGTATATACGCAGGTTGTCCCTCTGCAAGCTGTGTACATATGCTTTTCCTTGCTTTATTGCTTGGTCTGGTGGTTGTTGGGTGGGATTTGATGTTTGTTGAGCCTTCTTAAGTCTCTTTAGTGCCTGTTAAGTGCTTGTGGGATGACAAGAAACCTCTCTTTGGTTGAATTTTTGGGCTGAGTCTTTCTCACTACCTTTTCATTATGATTGTCCTTGTACATTGGGCTGGGTGTCTTTCTGCTTGGTATCCTGCTTGAGTTATCTCTTTCTATACACAATAGAGTTTATGTATCAAGTTGCTTTTCAGTCCATGCATTTTAATTTTTATTATATTGAAAATACAAAAGTATTAGGCGTTTTGCATTGCTTGGCATTTTGGTCTTTTGAGTCATTATCATTAGCTTAGTGCATGTAATGAAATATTGCATTTTTACTTCAGAATTGCAGAGTTGAAATTGAAAATTGCATTTGTTATTAGAAGCATATCATTCATTGAAAATTAAAGTTAGGACTTTGCATTATATTCATATTTACTTTTCTTGTAGAGTCATAACATCATGAGTTTCACTACCATACATTTTTGAGTAATCACAACCACTAAAATTAATGCTATAATTTAAAATTGATTAGTCACGATTTTATTTTCTAGGGTGCACAAACTAGCTTAGGATTTAGTGCCTTGGAATAGGATTTTGTGAGTAAAATTCTCCAAGGCAATTAAATCAACATATGTGTCTTGTTGACAATTGAAAACGTCAACGTAATTTTGCCCAAAAAGTGTTTCTAAAGCCTAATATTATACAAGACTAAATAGCGCTAGTAGGTGGGACCCTCTTGAACTTTTGAAGATCATGTATGTTCATTTTATGATGATGAGCTACAAGGGTTTTTACGATTGATGAGAATATGGTTGTCATTAGTTAATATTTGGAAGGTTTTTCTTTCATGGTACTGCAACCTATTATTCATTATGGTATTTTCTCTTCACGCACCTGCACAACAAACGTTAGTGAAAATTGCAAAAAGGAATTTTGAGGAAAAAACAAATACTATATCTAACACAAAAGAGACCTAGCTCTGCGATACTATGTGCATGAAAATGCTTGTTGATAGTGGTTAACTCCTAACTAACAAGGAAATGGCTATGGAATATTGTTAAGTTATATTTTATATACATATGGTGGAAATTCTAGTGGCGCATTTTGGCAAGGAGAAAAAACAATGGTTATGCATCGGTTGATGCAATCGGTAGCTGATGTGCATATGTTATAAACCTTGGTGGCTCGTGGAAGTAATGGCTTTACATTTTTACAGTGATTATGCTGTTAGTGATGATTCTATTGTATAGTTGTCAAGCGATTTATTTGAGTTATGACATGGGTGGTGCGTTTGGAAAAGTAACAATGCAAATGGTTAAATTGTGGAACTTGGATTATGTTATGGTTTAAATGTGTTGATAGTCTTGATGCATTGGTTGATTAATGGTGTTAATGGGGGGCACATTGGCATGTACTATAGAGTAAATGTGATATGGGTGGAGGCGACGTGCATTTACTGCATGTCACCTTTACCTTTCCTGTTGACCACCACCCTCGTCGAACTATTGTTTGATCTGGCTGTTGTGATTGTGCTCCGGAATTTTGGCAGGGTGAAACCGTTCAACCACCTCCCATCTTAAGGTTTCGATTAACAGGTATGTCTCTTTTGGCCATTGTGGACTTCACTCTGGTTATGAAATTTTGTTTGGCTCAGTTGTGTAGGTTTGTGTTTGTCCTAAGTACTGCAACTGTGTGGATTTTTTTTAGAATATGGATGGTTCTTCTTATAATTGTTTTGGTTTCATCAGATTTGGTGGTCTATAATTGTTTTGGTTTCATCGGATTTGGTGGTCTTCCTAAGTGGTAGTTTTGGTTACCATTACGTTTGGTTAAAGGGTTTCAAATCATGGTTGGATGGTTGTCTTCGCGATTCTTTGGGTCTAATTAGAGCCCCATTTTCCTGTTCGTCCCTGTCAAGGAACTACCTCTCGTTCACAATCGTCACAATCCTCCCTCTGTGTATGCCTGTAGTCTCAAAGTTTCACTATAGTTGGTGCCTTTCCTCCTGTGATGACTACTATGCAAAACCTTAACCCTCCATACTGGAGATGCATAGGGAGTCTGTCAAGCCTGTTAAGTTTTTCCAGATAGTTGTGGTCTATGACTTCGAACGCAGGCTCATTCGTTGGTCGTATGGAGGTTGTATGGTTTTGGTCTTCGTCATTGCCTCTATGATAGAGTATGAACTTTACATTGACAGTTAGCGTTTCTAAAGATCGCAAGCCACCTGCCTAATATCAGAGAAACTTAGTTGTTTTTGAATGGAAAGGCCTCTTCCATGATGATTAGATGTGTGGTTATGTAAAGATACCACGACGTTTTTGGTTGATGTACAATCACTAGTTGACGCTTGTGGCGTTTTGCTTGATGGCTGAACTGGGTCACGAATGTTTAGGGTTGCTCACACAGGTCGTGTTCTGTGTGTGGTGTTTTGGAAATTGAAACATGGGGCATGATAACTATGTTCTCTCTAAGGCTAGATGATAATTGAACTGGGTATCTATCAAAGGTGTATCCACAACATCCTTCACTGGTTGTAGTCCAAGTATACACAGGCTGGTCAAATCGCGATGCGACTTAAACAACTAACCACTTAGTAACATACACAGTCTCTTAACGATATGTTGAGTTATTGACATGATTGGTGTTTGTTGTGATGAGTCAAACTGTTGTATTGTGGTGTTTGGTTGGTTGTGCTATGTTTATAGTATGGATGGTTGGTTGTTCTACTAAGTGTACCCTCATAATTGTTTTTAAGCATGTTATTTATTGAAATCGACCACTTGTTATTTACCAAAATCGACCACGATTGATGACAGTCACATTGGGTATTTGGCTCGACTTTAAAGTCACATTGAGATGTCCTATTTACAGTGGCATTGTTACATATCCTGGGATGTTTTCCCCTACATAGCCTGTGTCAAAGTGTTGGTTGTTGGTTGTATAGGTAAAGTGTCATTTCATACATGACATGAAAAGTTTGGTTATTTTGGTCTTGATTATTTTACTGTGTATATGTATGGGAATGAATATCATTACAGATCTTGATTGGCTCTATCACAAAATAATGACTTCATTGTTATCTCTGGAAATACTACTTTGAATTATATATGTGGATTTGGGAAATGTATGGCAGTGATAGATGTTAATAATTATAGATTGAGAATGAGTACTATGGTTGACTGATATATAGTGTAGAATGTGCAAGTAGAGGAAACATAACCTCTTACAGATTGTGTGAATTACTTTTGTTTTGTAATGGTTGTGGGATGTAAATGGACAGTGAAATTAAGAAAATACACAGGAATTTTACTCAGTCATCTGATTGTTGGTTGATGCATATTTTTCTTACTGCAAAATATGTTATGGATTGCTTGATTGATCTCATGAACAGTAAATGTTTTTTTTTTCCCTCATTATCTCATTTTCTGCTAATTAAAACCCCCTCACATATCCCATGTTCATTTTATTTGCTCCATGTTTTGATATTGATTACAGCTAAGAGAATTTATGTGTTAAGTGGATGAAGTGACAGTGTCTTGAGTGGATTGCAGTGAGGTTTTACTTGGTTGATTTACAATTGATTGTTATTATCATTGAGTAGTGACCATTTCTTCTCCCCTCTCATCATATCATGTTTTCTCCCAATACAAACCCTTCACAATTCCCGGAACATTGTTTCACCCCCCATGCTCATTGATTAACGTTAGAACAATTTATATGGATTGGATTGCGTGAGAATGTTACATTCTTAGCCAAATCTATTTTGTATTTTTAAGGAGTTGTCATGTATGGTTATTTAAAAAATTATTTGCTAATTGTTAACATAAGAAGGATGAGTTTTTTTCAGTCGGGGAAGCCATGGCTAAAGAAATAGAGGTAGAGGTAAATGGAATCGAGGCCCAAGAAGGCCTAGGTTCTCTATACATTTTGATGTTGATTCAGAAGAGCTTGGCCAGTTGTTTCATGTTGGATTCTTTAATTGGATTGGACAGGGAATAGTCCAACCGAGGCCTGAAAGACCTCCTTTCCAAGCCCCTCAAGCCCCTGAAATCCATGTGCCTCCTCATGTCTCTTTACAGCCTAAAGTCCCAGAAAATGATAGGTGGCAGTAGATTGTTCACCCGATAGTCTCCCAACACCGTGGCTGGCCAAACTTAACTTTGCTTGCCCCTCAACTTTGAACCCCATTATCCAAGTTTCCCCTAACCACTCACCAGTGAAATCCTCCCATTCCAGCAAGAGATTAAAGACTGAAGCCCACCATGCAACTGATAAAGGAAAATCTATTGCTACCCCTTCCTCACCCTCTGATGAATCTGGCCAATCCGTATATTAACGGATTCATTTGAGGGATGATTGTTCCCATGTGATCAATGAGATAAAGCCTAAAGGCTCTGCCCAACCCAAGGCAAATTTAGAAAAGTCAAGAGGTGACATCAACAACCAAGAAAGGGTTGCATCATAGACTGGAAAATATGTCTTTTGAATTTTATGTTGGTTATTGTTTTATGACAGTGGACTTCAGGGATTTTGGACAACATGTTTTATTTTGGATATATGACTATTATTTTTGAAATAATTTCAATTTTCATGATATAAAATTGCCAAAATTAAATATGTTGATGGGAGGCACAAGGTGGTGTGTTTTCTTAACTAATGGATTATGTTATGATGATTATGATTTTTATGAACTAGAGGGAGTCATAAGGGGTCCCACCTACTAGTTATTATTTATCTATG
>SNQJ01S0147133.1:0-23798 GCA_010110895.2 Picea sitchensis | reverse complement strand
CCTCAATTTTTTCACCAAGTGCTTTCATTGCATTTACCAGTTCTTCAACTCTCAGAAAGTATTTTCCAACAATTTCATCTTCTTTCATCTTCAGCTATTCAAACTGTACTCTATAGTTTTGAAGCTTGGCATCCTTTACCTTCTCATTACCTTCATAACTACTAATGAGTTTGTTGCACATTTCTTTGGCAGTTCCTAGGTGCATAACTTTTATGAATTCTGCTTCTGCAAGCTCACTCAAGATAGCATTCATAGCCTTAGCGTTGAAGCTAAATTCTAGATTTTCATCGTTATTAGCTAGTACAACTGGCTTTACATAACCAGTATCTAGCACATCCCAGGCATCTGCACCTAAATCCATTATGTAGGTTCTCATTCTAACTTTCCAGAAGGCAAAGTTTGTTCCATTGAACAGAGGGGCCTTATTGGTTGAATTTTCTTCATGGTTTGACATGTTTAAGCTCTAGGATCTACCCTTAGATAAAAGGGGACTACTCTAATACTAATTGTTGGCCAACTGAGAGGGGGGGGTGAATCAGTTGTTACTGTGATTAAAAAATTATGCTTATTTTAAACTCTTTACAGAGCACTCAATGAAAATCACAATAATGTAGGGAAGTAAGCAATAGAACATTCAACATTATTCACACATATGAGATACACAGAGACAGATATTTCCTGAGGAAACCCATAAAGGGTAAAAACATATTCTTATTTATATGATAAGTAATCTTTACATTCTTTACATTATCATACATATGAGCTCCAACTCATTGTGAGGCTACAACCTCTATTTTGCAAGCTGCTACTTGCTGAGAGCACCAACTCTCTATTTTATCTAGCACCTACTAGAAGGAAGCACCAACTTCATGGTTTCTCTAGCACCCACTAGAAGGAAGTAACAACTCCCTAAGTGTTCTAGCACCAACTAGATGGAAGCACCAACTTCCAGTCACACATGCACCAACCTGTATAATAGAGAACAATAGTTCTCCCTTGCATTACACTACCACCCTGGTTTCTCTGGATGCAACCAGATGGAAGATACAACTCCCTGTGTTCAAGCACCCACTTGAACCTCTGAGGACAACAGTCCTACCTAGCACCTCCCTACCACCCTGGTATATAAATCTTTTCTACTGAAACTTATTACAGTGATATAATGTTTATCAATGGCTTACCAGTCTCATCATTGTTCTTCTACACTGCTCTTCTTTCCTATATTAGTGTCTCTCTACCTGCATCTTCTTTTGCTTTCTATTCTTATACCTTTTATGCTCTATGCACCACATTCATTCAATGCACCATCCCTCTTCTGTGCATTTCAGCTATTGCACACTCCTCCTTCTATACACATGAATCACTATCAACAACAACACCATCTCTTCATTTTTTTGCATTCTTATAGTCTCTGTGCACCTTGTGCATCCCATATGCGCAATGCTTCTGCATGCTCTTCATGTTGAGTGCTCTGCCTGATCATAATTGTAACTCTTCATCTTCTCTGGCTATTGAACCCATGTGTCCATCATCACTAGGTGTTATGATGAGATTCCTTATCCTGTCTAGCAGTCAAGACTCTTCATCTTCTCTATCATAGTCGAGCTCATCCTCTCTGTTGAAGTTACATGATTCAACACTCTTCCATCTGTCAATCACCTCCTGAACAATCTTCATTCCACTGGAATATGACTTGAGACTCTTCATATTCTCTGGCGATCACCCTGAAGTCTCTTCCAGTCCTCTTGCCGAAACAATCATTCGTTTTTAGCAGATACACTGTGAACTTCCAAAAATTGCATCAGCAACTGAATCACCACTGATTGATCAACTGTGAAGAGAAACAATTGCCCTTTGATCATCTTCCTGAATAACCTGCACCATTGGATCATAATTGATGGGTCTCACCCTTATTTCACCATTTCGCAATTCGGCCTTTCGACGTTTCGACATTCCGACATTCAACATTTCGACATCCCTGTGGTGAGGCATCTCGAATTTCCAAGTCACGATCTCCGAAATGGAGATTAGCTTCATGCTACCTCCTCCCTTGAGCCTGCGTCGATGTGACCATGGGTTATGACCAAGGGCCAATTCTAAACACGCATTTTACATTTTACGTTTCGGGGATTATGTGATGAGTCGTCTCGACTCTCCATGTCCCAAACTATGAAATGGAGCTTGCCTCTTCGAGCTCTTCTCTATAGCTCTTCGACGATGTGACCACTGATGGTGGCCATAGCCTTATTCGAAAACGCATTTCGGCATTTCATCATTTCGTCATTCATGTTGCGAAGTGTTTCGACACTCTAAGTCTCGGTATCCGAAACTTACCCCAAAAGGTGTTTTTCGCATTTTGTCATTTCGACATTCCGACATTCCTTGTGATGAAGTGTTTTGACACTCCATCTCTTGGTATCCAAAACCTACACTAAAAGGTGTTTTTCGCATTTTGGGATTTCATCATTTCGACATTCCAGCATTCCTTGTGATGAAGTGTTTTGACGCTCCATCTCCCAGTATCCAAAACCTACACAAAAAGGTGTTTCGGCATTTCACATTTCACAACTTTGGGACTCCTTTCATGAAGAGTCTCGACTCTTGACTCCTCCAACTTCCGGTATCCGAAACTCCAGTTGATGTGCCTGTTTCGGGATTTTCAACGTTTCACATTTCGGCACTTAGGGAATCCTGTGATGAAGAGTCTCGACTCTTGACTCCTCCAACTCCCGGTATCAAAAAATCTGGTTGATGTGCATGTTTCAGGATTTCAGGGTTTCACATTTTGGCACTTTGGGACTCCTGTGATGAAGAGTCTCGACTCTTGACTCCTCCAACTCCCGGTATCTGAACCTCCGTTCGATGTGCCTGTTTCAGGATTTTACGCTTCTGATCTTGCCATGCGATCATTGTTGCACTGCTGATCTTTCCACTTTCTCTTGTTCGTCATCGTCGAGCTGAGCTTGCCATCAATGACAAACAGATACTGTGCCTTCTTTCTGCTTGTTCTTGTAATCAAATGAACAAGCACACTCTTGCACTTTGCGTGAACCTCTGTACTATCTCTTCTGGTCTTCACAAGCTTGCTCTGCTGCATCTTCCCAAAATACTTCTGGTGCCCACCTGACACATTATACCTGTCCATCATCCCTACTGTACTTTCCATCAATGACAAGCATACACTGTCTGTAAAACATGCCAACAATTGGCAGCAACTAAAAATATTTCATTCACTACATGAGTGAATGCTTTTGTATATGCATTATAGGACTTGGTTTGATCCAGGTGGACAAGCAACACATCCACCTCAAGCAGAAGCGCCACCCCCTTCAAGGTACATATCAATTTTGATATTCCTATATTTGAAGGTCAAATAGATGCAAATGCCATAGATAAATGGTTGAACCTTCTAGAAGGGTATTTCTTTGTCCACCAATTTTCCGATAGAGAAAATATTATATTTTCGATTCTCAAGGTCGTCCCCCATGTGAAATATTGGTGGGAGACTTTATGTGAGAAAATTGAATCAAAAGGATCCACATTATTTGCACTTGCACCCACTTGGAATTCCTGCAGGGATGTTATTAAGAAACAATACTACCCTGTTGGAAGTTATGACGACTTGTATACAATATGGACCACACTGCAGCAAGAAAGTGACCAAACAGTTTGAGAGTTCACCAATTTCTTCCATACCTTGCCGACCAAGATGGGTATTAAAGGTTCTTAATGAAATATGGTGCTCAAGTACCATGATGGTCTGCATAGACACATCTAGATAGAAATGGATTTTTTGGACATTATGTCCTTGGGCACATCCTATCAATATGTCATCAAAATCAAGCAGAACATTAAACAAAAGATGCGAAAGTTTGGGTCTAGGAACCCCTCATAGTAGAAGCATGGAAAGGGCATCCCCAAATTGACGAATAAAGGACAGAGAAAATATGGGAAACCTCATGACAACCAATCCAAGCCATAAGCAAATAAGGACAATGGGAAGATGAAGGAAGATACCAGGAAGTGGTGCGACTTCCATAAGAGTCCTTGGCATAACACTGATGATTTCCACTCAAAGAATTCATTAATGGTTGAAGTAAAAGGCTCTAAATCATATGCGGTTATGACTCTGCGTCAGAACCAGAGAAGGGGAGATGGATCATTGATGTGAAACCCAATGTCACCATTTCTACCACCAAGATCCATCTTAGTGAACCTGATGAGCTAGAGTAAGGGGAGTGCCTCTTTCATTCACAGATGTGAGTGAAAGACACTCAACTGCAGTTCATCGTTGATAGTGATAGACATAAGAACCTCATCTCAATAGATTTTGTCAAGTGGCTAGATCTGTCGACAACGCCGCACTCACAACCCTACACCATCATATAGCTCCATCAAGGAAGTGATGTTCATGTAAGAAAACCGTTTCTCCTATTGTATGACATCAAGCCATTCAAATATGAGGTATTGTGTGTTGTTACTCTCCTTGAAGTTTTTTATTTTATTTTGGGAAAACCTTATTTATGGAAACATCATGGTGTATATGAGTCTAGGCCTTGTAGGGTTATTATTACTTTGAATAGGAAATTATACAGGATACCTGAGGTAGTCCCACCTAGTGTTATTTACTTGATCTCTACCAAGCAATGCATGAAGGTCATTTCTCAAACCAGAAAGTTTGTCTTCTTCGTGATTTGCTCTTAGAGTGAGAGAAAGGTTGCAGCCACATCCATGGCCTTCGTGACCAACCTCTCTATGAAGCATAAGTAAGTGGATAAGATTGTGGAAGAATACAAAGACATCTTCTCATCACCTACTAGAGTAGCTCTGCACTGTCAGGTTAAGCATCCCATTGATCTGACCCTCGGCGCACCGCTCCCAAATGGGACAATATATCATCACTCTCTACTAGAAAATGAGGAGATCAAGAATCATATCCAAGAACTTATATGAAAGGGGCACATCCGACCCAAGACATCCTATTGTGGAAGCCCAATCATGTTGGTGCAGAAGAAAGGTGGGACCTGACGACTCTGCATTGATTATCAAGCCCTAAACAAAATCACAGTCATGAATCAATACCCAATTCCCCAAATCGACGATCTCCTTGATCAACTCAAGGGAGCCAAATACTTCAGTAAGATTGATCTGAAGTTTGGCTATCATCATGTCCCAATAGAACAAACATATGTATGGAAAACTTCCTTCAAGTCAAAAGAAGGTCTTTTGGAATGGCTGGTCAAAAGAAGGTCTTTTGGTTTGACGAATTCCCCCAACAACTTTCATGAGGTTCATGGACGATATACTATGACCTTTCACTAATTATTTTGTGGTGGTGTATCTAGATGACATCCTCATCTACAGTAGGACTTGGGAAGAACACTTGCAACATATTCAATGGGTTCTACACACTCTGCAATAGCACAAGCTATATGCCAACTTGGAAAAATTCTCCTTCGACATGGACAGGTTCTAGTACCTAGGCTACATTGTTGATGTGCATGGTGTGCATGTTGATCCAGCCTAGATCCAAGTCATCTGTGAATGGCCAACCCCAACCGTGCTCAGTGAGATTTAGAGCTTCTTAAGCCTTTCCAATTTCTATTGCAAGTTCGTGTTGGGATTATCCCATCTTACATGGGCCCTCAGTCAAATAACCATAGGTGGTGGTAAGGAAAAATTTGTGTGGGGCTTGTCCCAACAAAAAGTGTTTGATGATCTGAAGAAGCACTTGTGTTTAGAACCAGTGCTCTCATTACCTGATCTGCAAAAACCATTTGAGATAGATACAAATGCTTCATACTATATTGTGGGCGCATTCCTCACTTAGCACAACCACCCCATGGCCTATCATAGTGAGACACTATCATATGTCTTCCGTAAGTACCCTACTTATGAAAAATAAATGCACTCCATTGTGTAAGTTTTTCACCAATGGAGGCTTTACATTCCCAGGAAGGACACAAGCATCCACTGATCATATCGTGGACACATAGGTCAAGGGAACGCGCCAACATAGGATGCATTTTTATTAGGTGGTGAAAGCAGGGCAACTCCTGCACCTGATTCAATAGAAATTCAATAGAAATGTCCTCATATGATGGGGGAACTCAACACAATGGAGAAAATTTATTCCTAATGATGGATTATTGATCCAAGTGCATATCGGTGGCCACTCACCTTTTCCAACTAGCTCAAAATAGTTTTCTAACAATTTTGGCAATTTACTATTTTTAGCAATTTTTAACTTATGGGGACAGTTTGAGGGCCTAAATGATGTTTTTTCATGACCAGGAACCTCAATGATAATAAAAATCTTTGATTGATCCCCCAAAATGTATTTGCTCGTCAATACCTTTCTAACTAGCTATCGTGCACCCTAAACATAGATCATATGCAAAAGTTACGACCTCGGGAAGTTAATGTATTAACTTACCCCAACGGGGCCCACATGAATTTTGGCGCTTCATCTCTGAGGGTTGGGTTTTTGGATGTATAGGGTTTTGGAATTCACATTTATTGTAAAAATTCCTTTAGATCCTCATTGTACTCATCTTCTTTCGAATGAGCCTAGCCGTCACATCTCTTTTGAGAGATAAGTTGCCACCATTCTAGCAAGCTTATTTTCAATATGCATTTTAAATTTTTCATCATATTTCTTATTTAATAGAAGTCAAGTTTCAATGTATCTCTATTATTTTTCACTATTTCTCTATGTTAAAATTATAAATTTTTGGTTTCATTTCGTTCTTCTCATAAATCCGGATCATGGTTATTGTTTTTTTTTTCACCATAGGAGATTTAGATGGGAAAACCAAGTGATAATTATCATAGAACACGAGCTATCAAAAATTTATCTGTCAAATCAAAAATTCTATCGGGTTTAATTTACATAGGAAAATGTGTTCATTGAGTACTGACTTGTTTATGAATGTTTAGTTCCGAATTTATCATTTTATAGGTTATGTCTATGATTTTATGGAGTTAACTCTCGAGTATACATTGCTTGTTGATGATAGATTGGTTTCATAATTGTGTTCACATGGATTCATGGGCCCATAACTCATAGGTATGTTGGCATAGGGGTAGACCCAGGGCTCAATGCTTCAACAAGGCACCAACAAAACCCTAACTACCGACCCTTTCGGCAACAGCTGTGAAGCAGGTGAAGTCTCACCCGAGGTAGAAGAAGGGGGTGTTACAGGACTCAGGTGTATGTAACCAAGTTGGGACACAGATTTGTGATAATGACACTTCGTAGAGTATTATAGCAACACTTATAATGTGATATGAATTAGTTCATTAGCTTTATTAACATCGCAAAACAAACCCTAAGATAGTTCGATGCAGTAACAATAGAGATTAAGTACTTCAATCATTCAACACATAGCACTGCGTTAGATCTAACATTCATTCATTCTTAACACAAATAAGCACTAAAAATTAACAGATCTATCTAATATACATAATAAGCAAAGCACTGAGCAGATTCATAACATAACCAACAAAGCACAAAGTAAACCACAGACACAATATATACGTGGTTCACCAATGTGGGGATACGTCCACCAACTGCTTTGTGTTCTTTATTATTCTTAAATCTCTTACATTCATCCACTCCTATGCACTGAGCCACAAAGCCAAGCTTCACACTAGACAGGATATGTGTGCATTGCGCACCAGATCCTCCTTCCCAAAACTAGGTCAAGGCACAAAGCCAACTTCTCTATTGAGCATAGAGCCCTACATACGCATTCTGTTGCACAAAGAAACTCAAAACTACTTGCACTTAGCCTCTTTTATCATTATTCTCTTCTCCCCTTTCTACATTACATTCTTACTTATTTATACTTTTACAATAAGGCCTAGTCATGGGTAAACCCATGGGCTGACATCCCATAACCCATTACAAAACCCTAAGGAACCCCTTGTTGGGTCCACATAGCCCGCAAAATAAGTGAGATTTGTGATCTCAGCTCCACCTAGGCGCTCCATCTTCGACCAGCCTGTCGAAGTCCAAAATTTGTCCAAACCTGACCAAGGTTTCCTCAAAACTTGGTTGAGGGCCAACATGCCCCCAACACTCACCTGTGGCTTGTCCCGAGTCATTTAGGTCTGGTCAATGCCTCTTTGAAGGTCTCGAGCTTCACTTGAGCTTCCTTGACTTGTTGCTTCGCCTGAGCCTCCTAGTCAGTGAGCTCTTTGATCATTTTCTTTGTAACAAGCCCTTCCAGGCGATGTTCTATTGTAGCAACCACTTGGTCTAATTGCGAGCCTTTTCCTCCAATTTCTTCAAACACCTTGTAGGCTTCATCATGCACAGGTTGTAGTTTCTGTGCGACTTCCATTACCCTGCCCTAGATGGCAGTAATTTGTTGTTGTACCACACACTATTCTTGGGGCCTCTTCATTCTTTCAACTATGATGAGCAGCTTCATCTACGCCTACACGGAAAAGGCATGTTGTTGTGCCTCTTATAATTGTGCTTCCAATTTCCTTAGCTCTGTATCTTCTACGAGGTGTTCATAATTCTACGCACTTCTATCACTCATTTGTTTTCATTCTGAGGCGAGGGATCTTATCCTTACTACTGCACTCTTAGTGGCTTCCTCCCTCTGGTCATGCACCTCCTTTGGGGTGCTCGGTACTACTTGTATCTCCAACTCCATTATCCTTGCTTGAAGCCGTTGGATTATCTCAGCGAGCTTCGCCACTTGAACCGCGACCAACTCCGGTTCCTCTTGTGCCAAGCCTGGCACAGAGCGACATGACTTATTCACCGCTTCTTTGATCCTAGCTCGTTTTGTGAGCAACTACTCGTTTTCTCTTTGTAGCTTCACTTTGTCCTCCTAGAGCATTGCTCAAAAATCTTCTTTCTCATTTTCATAGGCGGTTACACAGTACCTTACTACTCGTAATTTTTCTAAGACTTCTTCTTTATCTTGTTTCAAGGATTATGTAGCCTTCTCCTTCTCTTCTTTTACTTTCTGAATTCGAGCCTCTGTCGCAACTACAAGTATTCTTAATTGGGTGGGTTCATCCCCCAATTCTGCAATCTGTGATGAGGAAGGCGCAGTGGGTACTGCACAGATCAAATTAATAGCTTGTTGTATTTCCTTTACTTCCTTATCGACCCTTTCATACAGCTGCTCCTGCTTCATTCCATATCTCTATAAGATATCTTTGAAAGCATCCTCCATAGATCCATAGACCAATCTGATGTTGTCCTCTGTGAGCGTGGCCTCTGACTAGGGATTTCTAGCACACGTCTTATTTATTGCCTAAGGTTTTTGCAGAGAAACCTTCCTCTTCTGCGGTGTTACTGTTTCAACAGGGGGATATTTTAGCGGTGTAGCTTCACCTTCTCCTTTATTTTCTCCTTCATCCCCTCCTCCTTGTCCAATTGCTTCATCTCCTCCTCCTAGTGAGTCGAATCCATTTTTTTTAGAGACATTTTCCTCCTCAACAGTCTCTATATTTTGGAATTCCTCCTTCTTATTCTTCTTCTTTGTCCCACTGGACTTTCTGACACTCAACCCGGGCGACTAGGGGGCTTCCTATGATGTCAGTTTCAGAGAGTTTTGTATCAACAACATGTACAAGGAACTCCTCCGGCCACTCCTTCTTGATCTACTCCATGTATTCATCTATCAACTTGTAATATGAATTTAACTCTTCCTTGCTCTCATCTTTGCATGCAGTGATATAGATAAAATGTCAATTTGTGCGAAACTTGGCTATTGGTATATACTAGTGCAAGGTGCGTGGTGTCATGTGTGAAAATTATTCAATGGAAACCTTCAGTTGGTGATAGTATGCATGGAACACATCATTTGAATGCCATTTATTTGGCATTTCATTGGTGTACCATAGGGTAGAAAACCTAGTGGCCAATGACTCTGATGGTTCAATCTTCGAAAAGGTTGCTCCTTCAAGAATTTTCCAAGCGACAAATTCAATCAACATGATAAACCAGCTAAAGTGGAACTTGTATCCCTGATCCCGAGCTTCCCAGTAGTCTTTCTTGAGTTCATTGATGGGGTAACTCACCCAATTTATCTGCATTCCCTCCACACATTTTCAAGGAAGGTCCACCATGAACCCGGTGACCTGTGTGGGGCAGTTCATTCTTACGTGCTTGCTAATTATGAGTTGGAAATAGAGGCACACTGTGCCATCCTGGATAGAGGCTACCTTGTAGCCTCACTTTCCCTTTTTTACTTTTCTATAAGCCTCCTTGATGCGTTGTGCTAGGGAGCGGTCTGAGGCCTTCCCTTGATAAAACTATTGAGGTTCAGGTCCCTTCATGCTTAATCATGTAATCAAGTGGCTCAACGTCAGATCCATAGTAATCTGTTGGTCAAGCCACATGTATCCACCATGGTAGCATGAAAATAGGAGTTTAACGCAAGCGTTAGCCTTCTAGTGATAGCCAAAATGGGGAATATTCATCATATTTAGCACAGTGGACTATGCGAGCTCCTTAATCCATGATTGGGAGAGCAGGCGAGGCTTCTTCTTAGTTGTCTTTGTCAAGTATCGATGGGGTGTGATCATAACATAGTTCTTTCTGTCGCCGAGATTAAACTCATTGTTCTTTAGTAGTGGGATCTATCCTAACTAACTCCCAAATACATGTATTCCTTTTGGGATGTACGCAATGATCAGGGTGTACTCAAAGTTGGGTGGGATGTTATCACGGTTAACTGCGCCAGCCAAAGGTGGGATATATTCTGGTAAGATCGACTGGATCTTCTTTGCGTTAGTCAAATCACCGCGATGCTTACTTTGTTGTTGAGTCACGGGGCTAACACGGCCAAAACGACATCCAGTCAAACGGGAAGCCTGTAGTCCCCTGGTCGACGATGCCTGTACTCCTTCAGACATATCTCTATCAGCCATGAACTTCTTAAGAACCTCCTTGACAAACTTCTCTAACTCAGTGGTTTCACCCGACATTCTTACTGTTAAACAAGAAGGTCAGGGTAGGAGAATGGATAAGTAGACAAATAGAAAATGACGTCTAGTTTCTGATAACACAGCTTCAACAACCAATCAATTATCCTTTGGCTCAGTTAATCATGGGTGGTAAAAAGTGGTCCCGAAGTAGATTCTGATGGGTTAAATAAGTGGGGCCTCGTAACAGAATCTTCCAACGGGCAGGAATGCTTCCATCAATGCGTATCTGTCTATTATGGCACGGTCTCAACGTCCCAAAAATTGGTCCATCCACCCATAAATGTGTTTTCTAGTTGTTCTGGAGCATCGTTCTAATGGGCAGTGCGCCTCCAACGGTCATATAGCTTCGCCAAGGTGAAGTCCCATTCTGCACGGTCCTGCTATTCCAATGAGGTTCAAATCCTACGAACCTCCCTCCTTTGAGGTTCCAGTCCGTGAAGTCTTCCTTCTGTTCTCTGTAGCTTCCTGTATATTTTCTAACTTGGATTTCTTTTTACTGAGATTCCTTGCCTTTTTTCCTATGATCCGAGTCTCTCTAATAGTTTATGAATTCCTCTTTCCATTCTTATTCATGTCATCTCCCAGCGTAGCGACTTCACACTGCAGATGTTCTCTCGAAGGGTTCGAAGTTAATATACCTTCTCTTATTAATTCCAGGGTGGGTATTCTTCTTTCTTGCATAGATAGGTCCTTCAAACCTTCTTGCATTCTTTCAACCTTGACAACTAATTCTCTTGCTTTCTATTGCTTCGGCTTATCTTCTTGTTCTTCTATTAGTCGGTCTATTTTTCTAGATATGAAATCCCTTAGTTCTTTATTTTTCTTTTCTGTAGCTTCTTACTCTGCTATCCTTCTGATCTAATCCTTCTCAATCCAAGTCTTTCCTAACAAAAGTGGGAAAGGGATGTTGTTCTCAACAAACTTAATGACTTCAAATTCATCTTCAGTCGATATTCCATGGATAATAATAGGTACATTAGTAACTCTTCCACATAGGGTTATCATCTTACCTTTAAACAAGCCTATCCTTCCCAATGAAGGTACCACAGTAGGCTTTCCCAAAATTTCCTAAGTTCCTCCTGTCATAATATTCATTGGTGTTTCATCATCCAAGACACAGTCTATGTTGAAGTCTTATATTCTTGTTCTTATGCACAGTTTTATTTTCAAGATCTCTGGTAAACTGACAACTTTAAGATTATTCATTGTTTCTTTTAACTGTGATAACATAGTTTGAGATTTCTCCAATTATTTCTCTTTATGATTCTCTGACATGCTCTTAGTCTCTTGACTTTCTTCATAGTTTTCTTGTCTCATGTTCATCCTTTCAACTTTAGTAATCATCGTTGGAAAATCTTCAACCTCATGACCAACAACTTTACAAAAAGACAAATATGACTTGTACTGGGACATTCCTTAGCAATATGTCCCGGTCTTCTATAGTTATAACATAGTTTCAATCCTCTTTTTCTTTTATATGTTCCCCAACCTCTTTTTAACGGATCACAGTGGTGGACCTGCAATCTGCAAAAATTCTTTCTAGGTTCCTGCATCCACTTATTATTCCAAAAATTCTTTCTATGCATTGGAATAACATATATTTCTTCATTTCTATTAGCTTTACTTAGATCAACTCTTTCTTCCAATTGCTCCCTATCTTTCAGACTAGGACATAATCTATTAAACATACCTAAATTCATGCTTTCAAAACAAAAAATTTCACTTATCTTACTCTTATCAAAGAAAACAACTTTACATCTTTTAAGATCTTATCTCTTTTCTTCAGATCGAGTTTATTTCTTAGCATAGAGCTTCACAAGTCAAGTAGATTACTACACACTACAACAATAGATCTATGCACATAGCTTCTCTTTTCTTTACTTGAATTCCCAACAATCACAGTTTCAGGTCTCGACAACGGAACCATTTGTTCGCACAGGGGAAGACCCATGGTTCAACACTTCAACATCGCACCAACAAAACCCTAACTATCGACCCTTTTGGCAACACCTGTGAAGCAGTCGAAGTCTCACCCGAGGTAGAAGTAGGGGGATTACAGGACTCAGGTGTTTGTAACCAAGCTGGGACACGGATATGTGATAATAACACTTCACAAAGTATTCTAGCAAAAATTAGAAGGTGATATGCATTAGTTCATTATCTTCATTAACATTGCAGAACAAACCCTAAGATAGTTCGGCGTAGTAACAATAGAGATTAAGTACTTCGATCGTTTATCACATATCACTGAGTTATATCTAACATTCATTCATTCTTAACACAACTTAGCACTAAGCATCAAAAAATCTATCTAATATATATAATAAGAAAAGCGCTAAGTAGATTCATAACATAACCAACAAAGCACAAAGAAAACCACAAACACAAGATATACGTGGTTCACCCCAGTGTGGGGCTACATCCACCAACTATTTTTTCTTCTTTATTATTCTTTAATCTCTTACATTCATCTACTCCTGAGCACTAAGCCACAGAGTCAAGCTTCGAACTAGATAGGAGATCTGTGCATTGTGCACTAGGTCAAGGCATAGAGCCAACTTCTCTATTGAGCACAGATCCTTACATATGCATTATGTTGCACAAAGAAACTCAAAGCTACTTGCACTTAACCTCTTTTCTCACTATTCTCTTCTCCCCTTTCTACATTACATTCTTACTTATTTATACTTTTACAATAAGGCCTAATCATGGGTAAACCCATGGGATGACATCCCATAACCCATTACAAAAACCCTCAGGAACCCCTTGATGGGTCCACATATCCCACAAATAAGTGAGATCCATGATCTCAGCTCCGCCTGGGCACTCCATCTTCAACCAGCCTGTCAAAGTCCAAAAGTGGTCCAAACCTGACCAATGTTTCCTCAAAACTTGGTCGAGGGCCAACAAGGTACGATGATGAAATCGCACAAGTAAATTCAACCTTCACCAAATATAGGCTTTGACTCCATAAAAAACATCAACATTTATGTGGCCATTGGTGTGGAAACAAAATCTCATCCAGGACAACATTTTTAAAACGTTTATATATGGACCTCTCAAAATGTTTTGTGTGTAGCAATGACATATAATAGATAATTGAGTATTCATCATTCAATGCATGCTTGCACAACTTATAGATGGGATTGTGTTTCAGGTGGAGCAAGGTTAGTAATCTCGATCAAGTAGAAAATTCTACCTCATCCATTTACTAGTAAAAGGAAATTTCAGTTCATGATTTGAAGACATGTTATGGACCCTTGTTCCAAGTTTTTTCACTTTGTCAATCTAGTTACATGGGGCTAAATAAATTTTATGGGGTAAGTACGCAAAGTTGGTGGACCATTTATATGAAATCCAATATCTAAGAAACTTTCTCACATTATGAGAATCTAGAACAAAACCATGTTTGCAAAATCTTGGTTCTAGGAGGCTTGATCATGAATGCTCAGCTGACATATGGGCTAGGTGAAAGGAACACATGAACATTGTAAGTGAATAAGAAAATAAATTCTTTCATAACATGTGTACATTACTAGCATACAAAAATGTGCTAGTGTTAATAATTATTGTTCATAGATTACTCATAGATGTCTAGAAAATCCATCTATGTTTGGATGCACATGTGTAGACCACTGCAGTACTTCAAAATCGGGTGTTGCTCAGAGTCTTTGATACCCATATTTGAGCACAAGGTATGAAATATGTTGGTGTACTCTGGCACTGTCTGATCTCTTTTTTAATGCAGAGTTGTCCATCTCATGTATTGGTCATCATAATTTCCGATAGGGTAGAACTCCTCCTTTAGGGCATCTACAAAGGTTTCCCAAGTGGTTTCTCTCCCAAATAGTGTAGATTCATCTGTGGTGTACCTCTCCCAGTAACCGTCCCACCAATATTTGACATGGGGAAGGGCTTTAAGGAGTGAAAAGGTGATATTTTCACTATCAGATTTTTTTTGGATAGAGTAATAACCTTCTAGTAGATTCAACCATTTTTCTAGAGCATATGCATGTATCTGGCCTTCAAATAAGGGGATATCAAAATTGAATTGTACCTTTAAGGGTGTTGCACTTGCGAAATGGGTTTTTGTCGAAGATGCCTCAACTGCCACCATCAGTAGTCTTTGAAGGATCTGAGAAAAGTTGTCCATCATCTCGTTCCTTTTTCGCACGAGGGATTCCTTGAGCAATGTCTTGAAAGGATCTCTTTCTTTTCCATCTCTCTTTTCTTCAACCATGGGAGGTTTCTTGGGCTAGCGATAGAAGTTGTCCTCAAGTAAAACTAGATCGAGACCCAACTCTCTATACCCTGACCTCGTCGGGGACCTACTTTGAGAAATGACAAGGAGCAACCTTGTTTGATACCATTGATCCGGATTATTTTGAGAATGACATGAAGGAATAAATATAACCGAGATATAATAATGAAATACACAAAAATACAGTGAAACCCAACTTCTATTACTAAAGAAGATATAAAACCATTGTATAACACAAACTGGAAAAATGGGGTAGCTTATCTCTAAAAATAAAGAGATGTTGGCTACACTTCATTCATATGAAGCTTTACATCACACTCCATTGCATGCTTAAAGGGCCTCCTTCACCTCAATTATATATGAGAGAGTGAGAGGAGAACAATTCCCATGATGAATGTGGGATAAATTGGAATAAGTTTATAAAATGACATAGGCATGTAAAATACTAGGACTTCCCAAACAATCACCGATCCCAGTACTACTCTAGCCCAAATGCGCTTAACTGTGGAGTTCTAATGGGATCTGGTGCATTAACGCTATGTTGTAGGAATGTACATAATACCATTACATGATGTCTGTAATTAACAAATGAAGATGACCTTACATTCCATTCTCCACCAAAAGGGTGAATGTCATGGTTTATCAAAACCACATGCTCAAAATGGTGATTCAATGGAAAAGATGGATGGCCATCGATATCTGTCTGGATTAGTGGGTGCTCAAAATGTTCTAAAGAAAAGAACCAGAAGAATAATGAAATGCCAATCTTAGTAGAAAATATTTATGAGGCATTGTAGCAAGGAGAAGAATACTTTTGTCTGCATAGGCTTGGTTGTAGCTCATTGTTGAGCAATGTGAAGAGGCTTTTTGCTATGATGGATTGTTACATAAGAAAATAGAAAAATACCCAAATTATGGTTGAGTGTTGAATATGAACGAGGTGCAAACACAACAATGAATACACATGGAAAAGAGTTCATGAAATTTTTGTACCTTGAGAGTCTGATGCAGGAGCATTGACCTCCCAAGATCATTATCGAAATTCAATCTTGCAAATATTAAAACTAATGAAGGAGGATGTGATTTCCTCATCATTTATGTAAACACACATCTAGAAGGATAGAGTTTCTTATTTTTTGTCATGAATCTATTTCAAGCAAATAGTTAGTGATCTTAGCGATTAGTTATAGATTATGTGGATAAGATTGTGGATCTGAGATCATCGACGTGGTTGTACCTATCCTTTATATTTAATCATGTGGGAATAGAATAGAGGTAGCCATAAATTGTAATATCAGGCCAAGGATTAGAATAGAAGTGCAAAATTCCTACACAATTTGATTTTAATGAAATTTGTGTGTATCGTGTGCTAAATCACTGTGTGTTTCCTACAAGCTTGAAATATTGTTGAATGAATTTATGTATGATTGAGATGAGTCTCACTTTGAATGAACAAAGGTTTCTATTCTGTTGGACTTGATTCATTGGCACCAGATAAAAATATTTCATGCACTACAAGAGTGAATGCTTTTGTATATGCATTATAGGACTTGGTTTGATCCAAGTGGACAAGAGACACATCCACCTCAAGCAGAAGAACCACCCCCTTCAAGGTACATATCAATTTTTATATTCCTATATTTCAAGGTCAAATAGATGCAGATGCCATAGATAAATGATTAAACCTTCTAGAATGGTATTTCTCTATCCACAAATATTCCTATAGATAAAATATTATATTTTCAATCCTCAAGGTCATCCTCCATGTGAAAGATTGGTGGGAGACTTTATGTGAGAAAATTGAATCAAAAGGATCCACATTATTTGCAGTTGCACCCACTTGGAATTCATGTAGGGATGTTATTAAGGAACAATACTACCTTGTTGGAAGTTATGACGACTTGTATACAAGATGGACCACACTGCAGCAAGAAAGAGACAAAACAGTTCGAGAGTTCACCAATGCCTTCCATACCTTGCAGACCAATATGGATATTAAATGTTCTCAACGACATCTGGTGCTCAAGTACCACAATGGTATGCATAGACACATCTAGATAGAAATGGATTTTTTGGACATCAGGTCCTTGGGTATGTCCTATCAATATGTCATCAAAATCGAGAAGAACATTAAACAAAAGATGCGAAAGTTTGGGTCTGGGAACCCCTCACAGTAGAAATAGGGAAAGGGAATCCCCAAACCAAAGGATAAAGGACAGATAAAATATGGGAAACCTCATGACAACCAATCCAAGCCACAATCAAAGAAGGATAATGGGAAGACGAAGAAAGATACCGGGAAGTGGTGTGACTTCCATAAGAGCCCCTGGCATAACACTGATGATTTCCACTCAAAGAAGTCATTAATGGCTGAAGTAAAAGCCTCTAAATCGTATGCGGGTTCTGACTCTGAGTCAAAACTAGAGAAGGGGATATGGATCATTGACATGAAACCCAATGCCACCATTGCTACAACCAAGATCCATCCTAGTGAACCTGATGAGGTAGAGGAAGGGGAGCACCTCTTTCATTCACAGATGTGAGTGAAAGGCACTCCACTGCACTTCATCATTGATAGCGATAGACATAAGAACCTCATCTCAACAAAGTTTGTCAAGTGGCTAGATATTTCGACAACGCCACACCTGAAACCCTACACCATCAGATGGCTCCATCAAGGAAGCAATCTTCATGTCAGAAAACGGTGTCTCCTGTTGTATGACATCAAGCCATTCAAAGATGAGGTATTGTGTGTTGTTACTCTCCTTGAATTTTTTGATGTTCTTTTGGGAAAACTTTATTTATGGAAACGCCATGTTGTATATGAGTCTAGGCCTTGCAGTGTTATTATTAATTTGAATAGGAAAATGCACAAGATACCCGAGGTAGTCCCACCTAGTGTTATTTCCTTGATCTCTATGAAGCAATGCAGGGAGGTCATTTATCAAACCATAAAGTTTGTCTTCTTCATGATTCGCTCTTAGAGTGAGAGAAAGGTTGCAACCACATCCATGGACTTCATGACCGACCTCTCCATGCAACAAAAGTAAGTGGATAAGGTCATGGAAGAATACAAAGACATCTTCTCATCACCTACTAGATTAGCTCTTCACTGTCAGGTCAAGCATCCCATTGATCTGACCCTCGGTGCACCACTCCCAAATGGGACAATATATCGTCAATCTATATTGGAAAATGAGGAGATCAAGCATCAGATCCAAGAAATTCTCTACAAGGGGCACATCCGAACCAGCTCATCCCATTGTGGAAGCCCAATCATGTTCGTGCAGAAGAAAGGCATGACCTGACAAATCTGCATTGATTATGAGGCCCTAAACAAAATCATAGTCAGGAACCGGTACCTAATTCCACGAATCAATGATATCCTTGATCAACTCAAGGGAGCCAAATACTTCAGTAAGATTGATCTGAAGTCTGTCTACCATCAGGTACCAATAGAACAGATAAAAGTATGGAAAACTTCCTTCAAGTCAAAAGAAGGTATTTTGGAATGGCTGGTCATGCCCTTTGGTTTGATGAATTCCCCCAACAACTTTCATGAGGTTGATGGACGATATACTACGACCTTTCACTAATTATTTTGTGGTGGTGTATCTAGATGACATCCTCATATATAGTAGGACTTGGGAAGAACACTTGCAACATATTCAATGGGTTCTACACACTCTGCGACAACACAAGCTGTATGCCAACTTGGAAAAATTCTCCTTCAGCATGGATAGGTTCCAGTACCTAGGCTACATTGTTGATGTGCATGGTGCGCATGTTGATCCAGCCTGGACCCAAGTCATCTGTGACTGGCCAAGGCCAACCATGTTTGCTGAGATTCAAAGATTCTTATGCCTTTCCAATTTCTATCGAAAGTTTGTATTGGGATTCTCCCATATTACATGGGCCCTCAGTCAAATAACCATAGGTGGTGGTAAGGAAAAATTTGTGTGGGGCATGTCCCAACAGAAAGTGTTTGATGATAAGAAGAAGAGCTTGTGTTCAACAACAATGCTCTCATTACCTGATCTGAAAAAACCCTTTGATATCGATAAAAATGCTTCATACTATATTTTGGGCGCATTTCTCACTCAACACAACCACCCCATGGCCTATCATAGTGAGACACTATCATATGTCTTATGTAAGTACCCTACTCATGAAAAAGAAATGCACTCCATTGTGTAAGTATGCCGCCAGTGGAGGAATTACATTCCCGGGAAGGACACATGCATCCACTGATCATATCATGGACACACAAGTCAAGGGAACTCGCTAGCATAGGATGCAACTTTATTAGTTTGTCAAAGCAGGGCAACTCCTGCAACAAGGCAAGTGACTCACCTGGGGCTAAATTCAATAGAAATTTCCTCATCGGATGGGGGAACTCAACACATTGGAGAACATTTATTACTAATGATGGAGTATTGTTCCAAGTGGATATCAGTGGCCACCCACCTTTTCCAACTGGCTCAAAATAGTTTTCTGACAATTTTGGTAATTTACTATTTTTAGCAATTTTTAACTTATGGGGCCCGTTTTAGGGCCTAAATGATGTTTTTTCACGACCATACACCTCAATAATAATCGAAAGCTTTGATTGAGCCCCCTAAATGCATATTTTCATCAATACCTTTCCAACTAGATATTGTGCACCCTAAACATAGATCTTATGCAAAAGTTACGACCTCGGGAAGTTAATGTACTAACTTACCCCAACGGGGACCACATGACTTTTGGCGCTTCATCTCCGAGGGTTAGGTTTTTGGATGTATAGGGTTTTGGAATTCATATTTATTGTAAAACTTCCTTCATATCCTCATTGTACTCATCTTCTTTTGAATGAGCCTAGTCATCACATCTCTTCTCAGAGATAAACTGCCACCATTCTAGCAAGCTTATTTTCAATATGCATTTTAAATTTTACAACATATTTCTTATTTAATAGAAGTCAAGTTTCAATGTATCTCTATTATTTTTCACTATTTCTCTATGTTAAAATTATAAATTTGTGGTTTCATTTCATTCTTCTCATAAATCCGGATCATGGTTATTGTTTTTTTTTTCACCATAGGAGATTTAGATGGGAAAACCAAGTGATAATTATCTTAGATCGCGCGCTATCAAAAATTGATCTGTCAAATTGAAAATTCTATCGGGTTTACTTCACATAGGAAAATGTTTTTATTGAGTCCTGACTTGTTTTAGAATGTTTAGTTCTGACTTTATCATTTTATAGGTTATGTCTATGATTTTATAAAGTTAACTCTCGATTATACCTTGCTTGTTGATGATAGATTGGTTTCATAATTGTGTTCACATGGATTCATGGGCCCATAACCCATAGGTATGTTGGCATAGGGGGATACCCAGGGTTCAATGCTTCAACAATGCACCAACAAAACCCTAACTACCGACCCTTTCGACAACACTTGCGAAGCAGGCGAAGTCTCACCCGAGGTGGAAGCAGGGGGGGTTACAGGACTCAGGTGTATGTAACCAAGATGGGACAAATATTTGTGATAATAACACTTTGCAGAGTATTCTAGCAACACTTATAATGTGATATGCATTAATTCATTAGATTCATTAACATCGCATAACAAACCCTAAGATAGTTCGGCGCAGTAACAATAGACATTAAGTACTTTGATCATTTAACACATAGCACTGAGTTAGATCTAACATTCATTCATTATTAACACAACTAAGCACTAAAAATTAACAAATATATCTAATATACATAATAAGAAAAGAACTAAGCACATTCATAACAAAACCAACAAAGAACAAAGCAAACCACAGACACAAGATATACGTTGTTCACCCTAGTGTGGGGCTACGTCCACCAACTGCTTTGTCTTCTTTATTATTATTAAATCTCTTACATTCATCCACTCCTGTGCACTAAGACATAAAGCCAAGCTTCACACCAGACAGGTTATGTGCACACTGTGCACTATATCCTCCTTCAAGACTAGGTCAAGGCACAAAGCCAACTTCTCTATTGAGCACATAGCCTTACATATGCATTTTGTTGCACAAAGAAACTCAGAAGTACTTGCACTTAGCTTCTTTTATCATTATTCTTTTCTCCCCTTTCTACATTACATTATTTCTTATTTATACTTTTACAATAAGGCCTAATCATGGGTAAACCCATGGGACGACATCCCATAACCCATTACAAAACCCTAAGGAACCCCTTTTTGGGTCCACATAGCCCACAAAATAAGTGAGATCCATGATCTCAGCTCTGCCTGGGTGCTCCATCTTCAACTATCTTGTCGAATTCCAAAAGTGGTCCAAACCTGACCAAGGTTTCCTCAAAACCTTGGTCAGGTTTGGTCAATGCCTCTTCCCCTGTGACTCATTCTGAGTCATTCAGGTTTGGTCAATGCCTCTTCGAAGGCCTCAAACTTCCTTGAATTTTTGCTTCGCCTAAGCCTGCTTCTCAATGGGATCTTGGATCATTTTCTCTATAACAATCCCTTCCAGGCTTTGTTCTGCTATATCAACCACTTGGTCTGAATGAAATCCTTGTCCTTCAATTTCTTCAAACACCTTGCAGGCTTCATTCTGCACAGGTTGTAGTTTCTATGCGAATTCCATTTCCCAACCCTGGATGGCAATAATTTTTTGTTGTACCGCGCGTTGTTCCTGGGACCTCTTCATTCTTTCAACTACAGTGAGCAGCTTCATCTATGCCTGCACGAAGAAGGCTTGTTGTTGCGCCTCTTGTAACTGTTCTTCCAACTTCCTTAGCTATGGATCTTCTGCGAGGCATTAATAAGTCTACGCGCTTCTATCGCTTAGTTGTTTTCATTCTAAGGCAAGGGATCTGATCCTTACTACTGTGCTCTTAGCGGCTTCCTCCCTCTGGTCATGCACCTCCTGCGGGGTGCTCGGTACTACTTGGATCTCCAACTTCGTTATCCTTGCTTGAAGCTGCTGGATGGTCTTAGCGAGCTTTTCCACTTGAACCTCGACCAAATTCGGTTCCTCTTGTGCCAAGCCTGGCATAGAGCGACATGATTTATTCACTTCTTCTTTGACCCTATCTCATTTTGCGAGAAGCTGCTCCTTTTCTCTCTGTAGCTTCTCTTTGTCCTCCTAGAACATTTCTCAAAACTCTTCTTTCTCATTTTCATAGGCAGTTACACAGTACCATGCAACTCGTAAGTTTCCTAATAATTCCTCTTTCTCTTGTTTCAAGGATTCCATAGCCTTCTCCTTCTCTTCTTGGATTTTCTGAATTTGAGCCTCTATCGCAACTACAAGTCTTCTTAATTGGGCGGGTTCATCCCCCAATTCTGCAATCTGTGACGAGGAAGGCGCAGTGGGTACTGCACGGATCAATTGAATATCTTGTTGTATTTCCTTTAGTTCCTTCTCGACCCTTTCATACAGGTCCTCCTGCTTTGCTCCATATCTCTGCAAGATATCTTTGAAAGCATCCTCCATAGCTCCATGGAAAAATATGATGTTTTCCTCTGTGAGCATGGCCTCTAACTGGGGCTTTCTAGCGCACTTCTTCTTTCTTTCTGAAGGTTTCTATGGAGAAACCTTCCTCTTCTTCAATGTTATTGTTTCAACAAGGGGATATTTCGACAGTGTAGCTTTTCCTTCTCTTTTCTTTTCTCCTTCATCCCCTCCTCCTTTTCCAATTGCTTCATCTCCTCCTCCTAGCGAGCCAGATTCATTTTCTTTAGAGACGTTGTCCTCCTCATCAGTCTCTATATTCTGGAATTCCTCCTTTTTCTTCTTCTTCTTTGTCCCACTAGAATTTTCGACATGCTCAACCTGGGTGACTAGGGGGCTTCCTATGATGTTAGTGTGAAAGAGTTTTGTATAAACATGTACAAGGAACTCCTCCGGCCACTCCTTTGTGATCTACTCCATGTCTTCATCTGTCAACTTGTAATATGACTTTAACTCTTCCTTTCTCTCATCTCTGCATGCAGTGATATAGATAAAATGTCGATTTGCGCGGAACTTGGCTATTGGTATATACTGGTGCAAGGTGCGCGGTGTCATACACGAAAATGATTCAATGGAAACATTTAGTTGCTGATAGTATGCATGGAACACAGTGTTTGAATTCCATTGCTTCGACATGTCTTTTGTGTACCACAGGGTAGAAAACCTAGCAGCCAATGACTCTGATGGTTCAATCTTCGGAAAGGTGGATCGTTCACAAATTTTCCAAGTGGAAAATGCAATCAACATGATCAACCAGTTAAAGTGGAATTCATATCCTTGATCCTGAACTTCGTGATAGTATTTCTTGAGTTCATTGACGAGGTAACTCTCCCAATTCATATGCATTCCCTCCACACATTTTCCTGCAAGGTCCACCAAGAACCCGATGATCTGTGTGGGGTGATTATTTCTTACGTGCTTGCCAGCTATGAGTTGGCAATCGAGGCGCAATGCACCATCCTGGTGTTATAACCCTAAAATGAACCATACAAGTTTACCTGGCATCAGGCCAACTCATGCCTCTTCCTAGCCAAAACCATGCTGAGTAATTCCTCAAGAAACCACTTAAAACAAGCAACCCGCGCCC
>SNQJ01S0147132.1:0-23798 GCA_010110895.2 Picea sitchensis | reverse complement strand
GATCCTTCACCTTCTTCACCAGTAAGGTCTTCTTCGCCTTCTTCACTTGCAAGTTCACCTTCCATTTCATCTTCTTCGTTGAGTGAAAGTTCTGAATCTAGTAACCCGGTGAATAAGAAGAAGAAGAAAAGAAATAATAAGAAGAAGAAAATTAAGCAAGAATGCAAACTTCCAACCACTGTCAAACATGTTGGAAAACAACCAGTTACTATTAATCATGTTGGGAGTGTTGATGATGTTAAGATAACCCAAACAACCCGTAAGCCCAAGTACCCTTGCAGGCTTTGTAAGGGTAGCCATCTTCTTAAGGATTTCCCTAGTGTAACCAAGGTTGTAGAAGGTTATATAAGCATGGTCTACACATCCTTTCCAGTCCATGTCGTCATCCTTTGAACAACATGCTGACGACCCCCCATCAACCAGTCATGATACGGTTGGGAAGAAGAAAAGTAGAGTCAAGTTCTCGTGTATGTTATGCAAAGGGATTCATCTAACTCACCTTTTCCCTCATATGGAAGAAGCCTCAAAATTCCTGGAAGACATACCTGTTTCGCAGCCTCAACTTCCAACTGCTTATCAAAAGATTTCTCTCGACCCACCTATAGTTGATGGAATGATCAATATGGTTCCCCCGTTGGTCAGTCCAGTTGATCAAGTGGTCAATCTGGTCACGTCCTTAATTGAACCAGTTGACAAATTCATCGATCCCACTCTCCCTTAGAGAGTGTTAACAAAGTGGTTGATCTGATCCCATCGTAGGTCGATCCCACTCTCCCGTTAGAGAGTGAAACCCAAGCGGTCGATCCGTTTCCACCTGTTGACCCCATTCTCCCCTTAGAGAATGAAACCCAAGTGGTCGATCTAATCTCTCCATCGGTCGATCCTACTCTCCTGCTAGAGAGTAAACCTGATACTGCCCATGTTTTTCTCGTTGGTACAAAATCTACCATACCGGGGGATATTCCTCCTTCTCCTGCGGAACCCCCTCCAAGTTATGAGGCCATCCATTTTGATTGGGGTGTGCTAACTGGACCTCCTCTTCCCTCTCACATTCCTTTCCAGATTACAATACAGGTTTGTGGTCGAGACGTTCCTCAGACACTGATAGATGAAGGTGAATCCGTTAGTATTTTGTACTCTTTTGCTTGGCAAGCTTTGGGTTGTCCTCCACTTGCGCCGATTACGTAGAATCTATTATCTTTTAACAGAAGAACTAGTCAACCTTTAGGGACCCTTCCTCAATTTCCTGTAACTTTGGGAGGGAAAACCATCTTTATTGACGTCATGGTAGTCCAAGACCCCTTGGATTTTTCTTTATTCCTTGGGCGAGATTATGTCTATGCCATGAAAGCTATTGTGTCTACTCTTTTTCGTGTGATATATTTCCCTCATGATGGACGAGTTGTGACTGTTGATCAACTTTCATTCATTGACCCCGACTGGATTGCCTCCCTGAATGGTTCTTATATGCAGACGGTATCGCCCCCGCCACAGGTCAATTATGTGGCGTTGTTGCCCATGGCTTCAACTTCTGATGACTTAGATCTAGTAGTTGACATGGTGATCTCTTCGATAGGGTTGTTAGAGTCTGATCTCTTTACTTCTATTGCAACCCTCGACATGGTGTCCTTCCAGAGTGTGTTTCTTCCTTCCAGTAAAGACCTCTTGGAAGCCATGATTGAGTTTTGTCCCTTGACATGGTCTCCTTCCGGAGCATTGTCCTCTTGGAATCCATGATCAAGAAGACTTTGAGGATAGTTTTTACGTCTCTGAGGCAACCTCATTAAAAAATGAAATAGAGGTCTTTGAGCATAGTTTTCTGATTTCAAGCTCGTTAAAAAATGAAACCACTTACGAGGATAGTTTTTTCATCTTCCTGGCAACCTTTTTAAAAAATGAAACATAGGTTATGAGCATAGTTCTTGTTTCTATGTCAAGATCGTTAAAAAATGAAATAGTTTTCCCCCTCTCTATTTGAGTCAAGTCAGAAGGTATCACCCCCGCCACAGTCAATTATGTGGCGTTGTTACCCATGGCTTCAACCATGACTTAGATCTAGTAGTTGACATGGTGATCTCTTCATAGGGTTGAAATTGATCTCTTTTACTTCTATTGCAACCTCTACATGGTGGGTTCCTTTCCCCAGTGTGTTTTTTTTGTCCAGTGAAGATATCTTGGAGGCTATGATTGAGTTTTTTCCCTTTGACATGGTCTCCTTCCTGAGCATTGTCCTTGGAATCCATGATCAAGAAGACTTCGAGGATAGTTTTCGCTCAGGCAACCTCATTAAAAATGAAATAGAGAATCTTTGAGCATAGTTTTCTGATTTCAAGCTCAAGTAAAAATGAAACCACTTATTTAGGATAGTTTTTTCTTATCTTCTCCGCAATCTTGTTAAAAAATGAATTAGAGGTTATGAGCATAGTTCTGTTTCTATGTCAAGATCGTTAAAATGAAATAGTTTTCCCCCTCTATTTGAGTCAAGTCCTTCATCTAGTATTTGAAGATTCATTTCCTTTGTCATTGGATGAAATGAAGCTTGGGGAAATACTTTCAGCCACTGGACTTCATGCTAAAGTAGACCCGCCAGTTTCTTAAGCTGGGGTATAAGTTCCAACCATCCATGTGTTATGTGCTGGGAAGTCCAAGCATAGTTTCTATGGTTCAAGCTTGTGTAAAAATGGAACCACTTACCACCTCAAGCATAGTTTTCTCCGGTTCAAGCTTGTGTAAAAATGAACCAGTTCCAAGCATAGTTTTTTTTTTTGTTTTAAAGCTTGCGTAAAGATAAAAATAATCCTGAGCTTAGTCTTTGTTCTTTCTCATGCTCATAAATATAAGAGAATGGGTTACCAAGCTTTGGGTCTTTGTTCTTTCTCGTACTGTGAATACATGAGAATGTAACTGAGTATACTTTTTATCACTTTTTCAAACTCAGAAGGTTATGTACTTAAAAAGGAACCCCTTTGAGTTCCCTTTAAGCCTCTTTTTAGACTTCTAAACATGAAAAGATTGATGAGTGATCTTGTTCATTTCACACCCGTAAAAGTGTTTGAAGAAAACGCTCGATGAGTTTATAGTTTATCACTTTTTTCGGTCTCAAGGAACTAATTTTTACTCTAAAAGGAACTGGAGAGTTCTCTTTAAGTGTTTTTCGCACTCTATAAACATGAAAAACCCCCAGTTTACTATCTCTAGACTCGTGTTCAAAAAATCGTGCCATTCATATGTGACCGTAAACCACTGCTTCTTAGGGTTCGCTAAACATACACCGAGGGACTCGGCCTTCTGATGAGCTTACATTACAAGCATATAAGCCATCCTCAAGCTTGCGTGAAAATAAAAGAGGTACTCGCCAGAAATGTAGGGAAAAATTGGGAAAGAAATGTGTCTAAACCTTTATTCCATGGAAGAGTCGCTTTGAAACATGATACCCTTTCCCTCGCTTTGTGTCTAAGTTGGAAAAATCCGGGCTTCCTCTCTTGATCATACCTTATAAGATTACAAATTGGTCTATGATCCATGTTGTTGAGTTAGTATTTCCAAGACAATTGTCGTGGTCATCAATATGTTCAAAGAGAAATTCAACCTCGAAAGCCTTCGCTATACGACCAATTATGCAGCCCTTAATCCTTCTATTGTGTCGACCATCCCATTTAGTCCTGAGTTACTTGTTACTCTAAACTACATCAAATCTTGTTATTACTTGTTTCATGTCATTGATGTGGGATACATTAAGGCCCCTCCTGTGACGAAAAGTATTTTCCGGCTGACTTCAACACATTATTCGTGAATTAGACTTAGAAACCAATTGGTACCTTGAACTTGCATGCCTCTATCGGGTGTGTTTCCTTACTCTAATGCTGGGTTAATATTGACCCTCCTCGATCGGAAGGTTTTGTCGAAAGGTTCGACTTCAACTCATTGATTCCCATTTGTTGATTGTACTAGTGTACCTTTGGGAGTCATTGACATTGGATGGTGATTTCGCACTGGTGCTAATGGTATAATGCCATAATTATCGGTAATCATGGTTTCTACCATGTTCGACTTCACACATCTATATTCACATGGTTAGATTCGGTATTCATAGAGGGTGGAGATGAAGACCCTGAACATTTTCTCTCGATAGATCTCGCCTTTGTGTTGGAGTATATCAGCTTTGTACCGTTGCATAGATCCTACATTGTATTGTCTCTCGTATTAAGTGTCTAAATTTTGAGTCTTTTAACACATAGATCCACGTTGTATTTTTGGTGGCTATGTTCATTTTTGAGTCATATTGGCATGGATACAAAGTGTATGTTTGGTGGCCATGACCTATCTTACTTTCTTGACATGGACTTGTCGGGTATTTATTATTTGAGTCGTTTTGTAATTTGGGCATGGAATGCCTACCCTGATGATATATTATCAGACATTTCCTTGTTTTTAAGGTGTTTTCAACCGATGTTTTCCTTTTTCCCTACACACACTCGGCAAATTATTTCAGCTGTCACTCTGCTCTAACTTCATACTTTGGGGCTCTATGTTGCCACATTATTTTCATCATCCCTATGACTGCTAATGATTTAAACCTATCTGTAGCCTTCAGAGGGGTCATGGCCTGAAGTTCCCCAAGAAAGAAGGGAGAAGAACTTTTCTAAGAAAGAAGTTGCCTTTTCCTTTGTAAAAACCCCATTAAAGAGGATGTTCACTGTGTTGCTATATAGGCAGGGTAAGAATGCCCGACATCGCAGGTTTCTCTATAGGTAGGGTATGAGACTGTTACATGTGGAAAACGAAGTTTCTGGGACCTCTAGAAGGAGAAACTTCCATGGTGAGGTGGCATCCCGAATGGTTTGATCTTACTCGCCATGATTTAGTGGGATCATCCTTAACTCCCCTCACCTTATCCCTCTTCAACTTATAAAAGGAGAGGATCTCATGGAGAAGGGCTGTCGTATTTGGCTTGGAATTATTAGCTTGGTTAGAGTGGTTTTGAGTTTTTCCTTTGTCAATATAGATTGTGAATATTATCATATCTATGTTCTCAGAATTCATGGAGTGAAAGTGTGGGGAACAAAGGACAGTTTGAAGGGACCTTACGGCATGAAGGCCATGGTTGTAATCTCTTCACATTTAATATGATACAGTAATATGATTCTTTCCTCATAAAGCTCATTGTGCTTATTGTATGTTTCCTTGATTACATACATAGGTTTATATTGAGTTTATGTTATTGCTAGCACTTTGGTTGGTTTGCTATTTTATGTGCTCATCATTGTATGAGCATTGGAACTGAGCTAGAATAGCGATGGCGAGAGAGGAAGTGGTGTTTAAATGGTATGCCACCCATCCCTCTTTAGTTAGTAAATTCAATATCTAAAACTTAAGGAAAGCGTCATGTTCTGGTGTGTTTTGTTCTAGATCTAGGTGGATCTAGGGAGATCAATTAGTGTCTGCACCTACCGATTTATCCGATAACACATCCCTAAGTTGCCTAATCAATCTTTTGAATGTCTGGTTGTCAGGTGGAGTAGTGACATTGACAATCTCAACAGGTGTTTTCATGGTCTCCTCGACCTGCTGCATAGGAATTTCCTTGTCTATATCATCAGGCTTCTTGATACCTTTGCCTTTATCTTTCTTCTTTTGCACATGGGTTTCTTCTTTCTTCTCCATAGCATTTTCAATGCCTTTACCTTTCTTCTTTTTTAGGATAGAGGATTTTGGTAGGGACTGTTCTTCAAAAACCTCTTTAGGATCTGATGATCTTGTGAAAGGTTTCTTGACCTTGGTAGTAGTTGTTGGAGGAGATGAGGAGAAGTGTAGCTTCTTCCCTTTCTTTGCTGCAGTTTTAGTAGTAGAAGGAACTTCTTCTAACTCCGGTGGAGGAGGGGGTGAAAAATCTCTCTGTGGGGAATCACAATCTTCCTCCTCAGTTCTTGTGACCTCCTTGATTACCTCTGAATCTTGAACATGAACTCTGCCCTTTCTCTTCTTGCCGGTACCATTTTTAGTAGCACTGGTGGATGATAAAGGGCTTGCTTTATGCGATTAAGGAGTGGTTTCTATATCCGACTTAAAGTGAGAAGCAATGACAAAATGTTCCCATGAGATATATTTCTTACCCAGTTCTTCAAAAACTAACATTCTAATCAATCCAGAGTGGAAGATGCTAGTATCCACATCCTTAGACTTGGATTGAATCCTATCTGAAATCTTACCTATGCTCCTTAGAAAATAGTAAGGAACATTCATTTCAATTTTACTAGTAAAATGCAATAGAAGCCTTATATGGTACTGGTATAATGTGTTGAACCTCCCTTCACATGTAAAGTATCTCTGAATAATCCTCAATATCTTTTCAAACTGCTGAATCAGTTGATTCCTTGGCACACCTTTAGACAAATCACTAGCTTGATGTTCAGGCTTAAGGAAATCTTTGGCATAGGCTGCATTCAAAGCCATGGATTTAAACCATTTCTGACCTATGATAGGGATTCCTGTTGCAGCTGAAATAGAGGCCTCAGTCACCTTGAATTCTAAATCCTCTACCTTGGTGTTCTGTCCATCAAAATGTAAGGCAAACTGCCTTGTCACCTCAGGATGACCTCTTTGCATATTCTGGCAGAAAGAGAGGCATCCCACTCTTTGAAAAACTTCTATTTCCATGGGCTCTATCTCAAAACGATGCATATCCACAGGTTGAGTTCTAACTACATTTCCCCCCTTCTGTGACTTCTTCATCTCAGGAGTCTCCATAGCTTAAGATGAGAGCTTCTTATGGCTATGGGGTGGTAATGACCAGGAGGACCTAAAGTCAAGCTTCAAATAGACAAGGCTACACTTTTACAAGAACTTCCCTTAAACCAAACGGATTGCTAGTAAGATCAACTTGGTCGTGGAAATCCCTCCGTTGGATTTGTATAGGTATTGAACAATTAGACAATGAGAGGGTACTCTGTAATTGGCCTTTGAACTGGGTAGAAAACACTTGACTCAAGTGTCAAAGGAAGCAGGGGAGACACAATGTTGTTAAACAACGCCTCTAGGTAGCGCACTGCGTATGCATAAGATAGAATTGTTTAGATGTTGTGAGCTCAGTAGCTATGATGGGAGGATGTATCAGAATTCGACATACAGGTAGTGAAATTTATAGGTTTGAAAGGAGAGGAGATAAGGATAGAATGGTATGAGGAAAGGTCTCCTTCAACTATGCAATCCCAATAATCCTAAACTCTGAGCTCTAACTCTCTTTGAAAATTATGTGCAGAGGAGGAAACACGGGATACCTGTGGAATAAAAATTTGTTTGAAGCCTCAGCGATATTTCAGGAAAAAGTCATGAACATCCTGGCCTCTGAATCTACCTCGACATCAGATCTGGTAGCACTTTTGTTGACTGGTCAGAACTGGGAGTTTGTGCAATGCAACAATCTTAAGTTTTTCAAAATCACAAACTGTTATCAGAGCTCGTAAATACAAGATCTTGAAGGCATTTGTTAACCAACTCTTGGTGCTGAAAACAAGGAAGATGACATCAGTGTTGTAATCATAACTCAAGGTGGAAAATGATGAACGAGAAAGGCGCTATGGAAACTCCTGATGAGTGGGTAGCGCTCCATTTCAAAAAATAATTGGACGGGTAAGAAAAGGACAACAAGGCATGTCTACGAGGGAATGAATGAGGAAAATGGTATGTCAAATCAATCTATTTGTGGAGAGGATCGATCCTAGTGACAAATCATGAGGGGGGATCAAAGTTAAGTCATGAAAAAAAATGGTCCTAAGTCCAAATTCACATGAGGATCAAAACATAAGTCATGACTCAACACTTTATTTATCAAGGGGGTCCTAACAAACACAATTTTTAAAAGGGGTGAAATTTAAAAAATTAAAATCTAAGGCTTATGAAAAGGAGGAAACAAACTAAAAAACCCAAGGCAACTTAGTGTGATAGCATTGGCTCCACAGGGGATGGAATGCCCCCTGTGGGCTGCCAAGAATGAGTACATTGAGTGCCTTACCCTACGGCTATGGGGTCAATTATTAAAACAAAAATAAAATAAAGATGATATTTACAATGGCATGAAAAGCCACTCAAGGCTCAAGCAAAGTACTTTTTCAGAAAATGCCCATTGACAGGGCCACCAAAAACTTCTTCATTCTCCATATTTTTCAACTTGAAAGTGTTATTAGAGAATACCTTAGAGATTTTGAAGGGACCGATCCATAAAGATTCAAATTTACCATGCTTTCCTTTATCTTGCTTAGGTGCATCCCACTTGAGCACCAAATCGCCCAGTTGAAAATCCTCTTTTTTCACTTTCTTATCGAACACCTACTTTATCTTCAATTGATGATCATGTGCTTTATCTATAAGCTTCTCCTGAGTTTGTTGCACTTCAACCAGCTGTTGAATCCTTCTGATCATATGTTCAGGCTCCCCTTGGTAATCTTGGAAGAATTTTTCCACAGGTAAGGCGAGCTGAGAAGGAAAAATCGCCTCAACTCCATACACCAGCTGGAAAGGGGAAATTCCCAGGGACCTCTTTGTCCACACTCTTTCATCCCACAAATAAAACTTGAGTTTTGAGTCCCATGCCTTTTTGTTCTCCTCTAACATATTTTTAATGATCTTTATAAGACATTTGTTTGAGGATTATGCAAGCCCATTCCCTTGAGGGTAGTAAGGGGTACAGTAAACCAATGTGATTCCAAACTTTTCACAAAACTGAATCAATGGTTCAGCCTTGAAAGATGCAGCATTATCAGTGACAATTCTATTTGGACACCCAAACCTTTCAATAATGTCCTCAAGTAAACCAATGATCACTTCATGGGAAGCATTCCTTGTAGGGATAGCTTATATCCACTTAGTAAAGTAATTTGTAGCAGTCAAGATCCATCTATGTTGACCACTAGAAGCGAGATGAATTTCCCTGATAAAATCTAGGCCCCAGTTTTGAAAGGGTCCTAAAGTTTCCACAGGCTTTAATGGAAAAGACTTGAGCTACTTCTTTCCAAACAATTTTTGACATTTAACATAGGCTCTGATCTTAGCACAAACATCGGTGAACAAACTAGGCCAGAAGTACCCAGCCCTGAGGATCTTGTATGTCATGGTTCTCCAATAATGATGCCCCCCACATAAACTGTCATGAAAATCAGACATAATCTTTTTGGCTTCTTGTGGGTCTAGGCACCTCAAAAGCACTCCTAATGGGTCTTTCCAATACAAAACTTGTTCAACAAGGCAGTATTTTATTGATTTGAGTTTTAAGTCTCTCACCTTGTTACTTTCCATACCATCTGGGGGTTGTAAATTCTGTAGAAAAAATATAATCTCATTGTACCAACTGCAATCTGCCAATGAAGGGGTGACTTGAGGGCCTTTATCAGTCAATTCAGCCTGCTGATTTTTTGAACATGAGTTGATGAAATTTACCCCCAATGTTGAACAATTTTATTCAGCCAACAACTTGGCTAAACCCTGGACTTTAACCGAATTTGTAGGATTAATTTCCAAATCAAATTCAAGGATTTTAGCAATCCACTTGCTCTGTTTTCCATCTATATCAAGATGAATAAGAATTTCTTTTACAACAACTGATGGGACATAAGCAATGACTCTTGAATGCAACACATAAACTTTGAAGGACTTGAGAGATTTAACCAATGCATAGGATTTCTTATCCATGATGTCATATTTTAATTCAACATCTCTCAATGCACTGCTGAAAAAGAAAATGGGTTTCTCTAAGCCTTCAACGTTCTTCTGCAATAAAACAACTGCTACTGTATCAAAAGAAGCGAAAGAAAAAATAAGAAAATCCTTGGAGTAGTCTGGGCTGATAAGGACCGGGGCTTCGGTCAAATATTTATTTATCTGATAAAAATAATTATGGGACTTAGCAATCCATTTAATTTCACTACCTTTCTTCAACATGGTTGTGATATACTTAACCAACTCAGCAAAATTTGACATAAACCTTCTCAAAAAAATAGTTTTTCCCAGAAAAGATTGAACCTCTTTTTTTGGATCTAGGAAGTGGAAATGTTTGTATAGATTCAATCCTACTGGAATCAATCCTTACCCCTTCAGCTGACACAATATGCCCCAATAATTTTTCCTCTTTCATGGAAAACAATGATTTTTTCGGATTCAAAGAGAGACCAAATTTTCTGTATTTCAAGAAAACCTTTCTTAAATGATCACAGTGTTCTTTATTAGATTGAGAGAACATTGTTATTTCATCTAAATAGATAACAACAAACTTGTCCTTCTCTCCAATAAATGCTATGTCCATAGCTCGTTGAAAGGTCGCCCCTGTGTTCATCAAACCAAAGGGCATCTTGGCGTACATGAATGTACCCCAAGGAGTGGTAAAGGCCATCTTCTCTCTATCTTCTGGCAAAACAAAGACCTGATTGTATCCATAAAAACCATCAACCATGGACATCCTGGCTTCTCCTGTCACCCTCTGTAATATGTGCTCCATCTTGGGGAAAGGATAATTATCCTTTTTAGAGCTTCTATTCAAATTTCATAAATCAACTCAAAGTTTGATTTCTCCATTCTTTTTTCTCACTGGGACCAAATTGGCCACCCATTCATAATAACTCAAAGGAATGATAATTTTGCATCTAAAATATTTTTTACCTCTTTCTCCATGACAGGCAACAACATAGAATTGATTTGCCTCAACTTTTTCCTGAAGGGTTTGGTCTCTTCCTTTAATGGGATCTTGTGCTCTATAATGCTGGTGTCATAAGTTCTGAGATATTCATAAGTCCAAGCGAACACATCAAAAAATTCCTTTAAAAATTCGGTATATTCTGCCCTCTTCTCTCTTGATAGGCTACTTGACAACTTGACATATTTTGTATTATTTTCTATGCCCAAATTGCACTTAGTTATGTCAGCATCATCAATAGACACTTTTCCCTTCACTGCCACATCATTTTCATCAAACAATATTTCCAAAGGAACTAGTCCTTTTGGAATGTGATTGCTAGGTAGCTGCACAATATCATGATTAACAATTTTATTAAGGAAAACATCAGCATGAGGATTAATTTCATAGCCATGATCCTGACTAATGTGTAATGCATAAAATTCATCAATAGTCTCGAGGAATTTTTTAAGTTCTAGATCATCTTCGAACACCTTCCAATATTTGAAATTGTCCAGTATAGAAGACATGTACTTGACTTCTACATCATACTTGAGTTTAGGTGGTATTGGGATTCTAAAATTGCTTGCTGATACAGCCAAAGAATCAACCATGGTATTATCTTCTCTAGGAATAAATGAAATGTTAAAAGTTGAGAAAAAACTGTCCACTAAGTCCCACACTTCATTCATGTAATATCTAAGCCTAGGGTGCTTTGTTTGATAAAGATTTTTAATCTCATGGACTATTAATTCAACATCCCCAAATATCGATAGCTCTTATATCCCCATGTCTCTAGAAGCCCTCAGTCTCGAGACAAGAGCTTCATACTCTGCCACATTATTAGTAGTTTCAAATTCTAGTTTGTATGACAAAGATATAGTCTCTTGATCTGGTGAGACAAAGACCTCTCCACTACCAACACCTTCCTTAGAAGAGGCTCCATCAAAGAACATATTCCAAACAGAGGTGGTTAGAGGAGACTCCTCACAAAAGGTAGCAAACTGTTTTCTAATTTCAAGAAGAGTTTCAGGAGCATCAGTGAGCTGCAAAATGCTAGATCCCAAATCGGTATCAAAAGAAAAAATAGGATGATTTGTGGGGTTTGCTTCATCACTAATGATGTAAGCCAATTGAGCTTCCCTGTAAAGTCTTCTATGATCTCCCACAAAAATGGGAATAGTAGCATATGAGAGATCCATCTACAAGGTTCCCCCAAGTCTTTTTATCCAAGACCTTGACAAGAGCATTCTGGACTTGGGGGGAACATCAACCACTACGATATCCATGAATATACTTTTCATGGGAAGCTGAAATAGAGTCACAACCAAATCCTTAATGACTCCAAGACACTTCACTTTCTTGGAGTCAAAAGAATATAATTCATGGTAAGTCTTCGTGATTTCTAACCCAAGTTCATCCATAATAGTTTTTGGCATGAGATTGTGGGATGCCCCTGAATCCATCAAACAATTATGCAACACCTTATCATGAATATTCAGTGATGTATAGAAAGGAGGGGATGAATCATCTCTATATTCTATCAACGGACCCAAGATCACTGTTGGTTTTTCATCTTGCAGATTTACTGGTTTTGGAAAGGTATTTCTTAAATTCTTTATGTTTTATCAATTCCAAAAAAGGTACATGGATCTTTATTTTTTGGATCTCATTCTCAAAACTGAAGGAAGAAGAAGATTTCGAGATTTCTTTGGTTTCAGGAGTAGGATTTCTGATCAGAACTTGTGGACTTTGAGAGTCTTTTTCCTTATTGCTAACTGTCACAGCCTTGGTAGAATTTTCTTTTTGGCAGGCTAATTAGGAGCATCAGTTTTTTCTTCATTCTTCTTGGATATCAGATTATATCTATTAGTACGTTATTTTTCTTTCTCTCCCTTAATTAATTTATTTATCTAGATATCCATCAAGGATTTCTCATAAGCAAATTGAGTTAAGTGAGGGGATGGGGATGTGTCACCTAAGCAATTAATCTCAGGGTCAACTTCTTTATCCTCTCTTTCTTCATCAACAACCAAGTTGTTCTGTAAAGGAGTTTGTACCCTTTGATCATCTCTCTCTTTGTTTCTGGGATCTCTGGGAATGATTTGGGGAGCACTATTTGGTCTCCTAAAGCTACCTCTGTTATCAGTATTTTGAGTATTTTTGTGGGTCTATTTTCCTGCCAGTTTTAATTTCTCTATCTCAGTAGAAAGGGATTTTACTAATTCGGTGAGCTCCTTCACTTGAGGATGAACAATATAGGAGTCAGGAGTTGAGGCTACAATTCTTCTTTTTCTTCTATCCCTATCAGATTTCCCTCTGAGTTTATCAGATGCCACTATGTTGATCTTCTTTCTCTTAGTAGAAGGAAAAACTTGGGGTCAAAACAGTTTCAAAGGATTAGTATTCTACAAGAAACTCTTCAAAATCAAGTTTCTTAGATACTTCAGCAGAAGGTAAAGAAAGATTACTTGATATAACAACTGGAATATCAAGAGTGGAATCAGGCAACTGACCAGAAGCACTTGTTGTAGCAGTAGAAAAACATTTTTGGGAAGATTTTCCCTTCTTGATTATTTTCTCTAGTTTAGCCTCAGAAGGAACCAAAGGTAGTTGTGGATTTGATATCGTATGTTTGCCCTTAGGTGCCAAAGCTGAAACAATGGAGTCGTCAGGTGCAAGCTGCAATCTTCAAGATACTAAGGTCTAATGAACCTTTAGAACTAGTAAGTTGTGTCGTTTAATCCCAGGGAAAAATCTTCAAATATTCCCCGGAAACGACGCCAAGAATGTTAGCACTAGGAATCCCCTTCAGAGTACTTGGAAGGCAAGCCCAGTACCCATCAGGTTATATGTGAATGTAAAAGAGTTTTGAGGGGTCAAATGGATAAGACTCAAGATGATAACGTTCTAGCTAAGAAATTAGGGCTAGCATGCACGAGCAATCAAGGTCTTGGCTAACTTCAATCAGTAATTGGGAGTAAGTATGAACAGGGGGAACTCTTCAGTGGGAGGAATGTAGGGGTTGTTGTAAACATCAGGTCTGCAAACAACCTAAGGAATAAAGATTCTTAATACAAGATATTCTTGAGTTCAGAAATTAAGGACACTAAAGAAACATCATGATAATATAATAATCAAACATACACCATAATATCACCACAACCATTCATGTGAATCATTAAAAAAATGAACACTTTAGCATCAGAAGAAAATAAGCTGGAAAGAGAAGCCGATTTATATTAACCAAGATATCTTTAGTCAAGTACTTAACCAGTTCACAGTAACTTCATCAAAATATACAGTCTACGGGAGCCTTGCTCAACCATTCAAAGCTACTAAATAATTTCATCTATCTATTTATAACAAAGAGGGAGGCAACAACTGGAGGTGCGAGCTGGCCTTCTTCCCATGAAAATCTCTAAGAATTTATTTCATCTAACAACTCGACTAACAACCTATGCTATAAAATAGGAAAGTGTTGTTGACTAATCCAACCGATCTTGAAACTAACTTGATCCCCCTTTGGTGCACAATTGCTTGTTTTCCATGTGTCTTTTAGGGGCATGTGGCTATCATCATGCTGCCAGCTATTGTTTCTGCAATTCTATCCATCATCAACTATCCAAAAATTGTTAGCTTGACCCTCCTAGATTCCTAGTATCTGTTGGTAGAATCTTTCGGTAACATTCTGAGTAGCACACTTCATAATGTCTTCACCAAATTTCATGAGACTCTGTAGCGCAACCTCAAAACTGGACAAGTAGAAAAATAGGTAGCGCCAAATATTTGTATCCTCTGTGCAGACTTCAGTCTCTGCATAAATTTAGGTAGCGAATTTCAGTAGCGCCACTCTGGTGCGTCTCTGTGCAAATTCCGTCTCTGCCAGAAATTCGGTAGAGAATTTAGGTAGTGCCCACTGTGTGTCTCTGTGCAAATTTTACGTAGCGCCATCAAAATACGCAACACCTCCACTTGGACATGTGTAGAACGAGTAGCAAACTTGAGTAGTATCAACACCATTAGCTTTAGGTGATTTGACAACATTGTAGGTAACAAACTAGTGGAACACCAAAAATAGACTATTCTGTAGCACCATAGCGCTACGGAATGTCTACACTATTACTGTCGAAGGAGTTAATTCTTCATAAAAAGCCCAAAACTATGAATAGTAAGCACTTAGAAGCCTATATAGGTGGTACAGGTAGTGTTTCAACAACAATTTATCCTCACAAAAAGGAACCATCTTCAAAAATGGGGCTCACCTTTCACCGACTACTTCGTTACCCTGACACTTAACCTGACACTCTTCCTTGGGGAAAGAGGATCCTCCTTTGGCACAATAGGCTTCTTCCTTTTAGCAATGAAAGTCTTCTTCAGTGGAGCTATGCTCTCCTTGGTTGTTGGTGTTTCCTTTTCAATAGCAGCTTCAACCAATACTTGCAAGTCCCTTTAAGCCACTTCATCTTGAAAATGTTGCAACTCTACTTTGAGCTTCCTGTTTTGAGACTGAAATCATGTGTTCTATCTGTAAAGGTTTTTGAGTTGCCTATGGAGAGGTTGGGCCTTTCTTGCTGCAAACCTTTCCAGGTTGAGAGTGTGGTTGTAGCCATCCATGAGTTCTTTCATCTTAACCTAGTTAGACATGGCTTATGTTTTCATCTTAGCCACCTCCTTCCTAGCATCCCTAAGTTTCATGATTAATCTTTTGAATGTCTGGCTGTCAGGTGGAGTAGTGACATGAACTCAACAAGTTTTTTCATGGTATCCTCTTCCTGCTGCATAGGAATTTCCTTGTCTATCTCATCAAGCTTCTTGATACCTTTTCCTTTATCTTTCTTCTTTTGCACAAGGGATTCTTCTTTCTTCTCCACAATATTTTCAATGCCTTTACCTTTCTTCTTTTTTAGGATAGAATCTTTTGGTAGAGACTGTTCTTCAAAAACCTCTTTAGGAGCTGATGATCTTGTGAAAGGTTTCTCGACCTTGGTACTGGCTGCTAGAGGAGATGAGGAGAAGTGTAGCTTCTTCCCTTTCTTTTCTGTAGTTTTAGTAGTAGAAGGAACTTCTTCTTACTTTGGTGGAGGAGGGGGTGAAAAATCTCTCTGTGGGGAATGAAAAGCTTCCTCCCCAATTCATGTGACCTCCTTGATGACCTCTGAATCTTGAATAGGAACTCTTTCCTTTCTCTTCTTGTTGGTACCTTATTTAGCAGTACTGGTGGATGATAAAGGGCTTGCTTTCTACGATTGAGGAGTGGTTGCTATATCCAACTTGAAGTGAGAAGTAATAACAAAATTTCCCATGAGATATCTTTCTTACCCAGTTCTTCAAAAACTAGCATTCTAATCAATCCAGAGTGGAAGATGCTAGTATCCACATCCTTAGACTTGGATTGAATCATGTCTGACATCTTACCTATGCTCCTTAGAAAATAGTAGGGAATGTTCATTTCAATTTTACCAGTAAAATGCAACAGAAGCCTTATATAGTACTGGTATAATGTGTTGAACCTCCCTTCATATGTAAAGTATCTTTGAATAATCTGCAATATTTTATCAAACTGCTGAATCCGTTAATTCCTTGGCACACCTTTAGACAAATCACTAGCTTGATTTTCAGGCTTAAGGAAATCTTTGGCATAGGCTGCATTCAAAGCCATGGCTTTAAACCATTTCTCACCTGTGATAGGGATTCCTATTGCAGCTGAAATAGAGGCCTCAGTCACCTAAATCCCCTACCTTGGTCTTATGGCTATCAAAATGTAAGGAAAACTTCCTTGTCACCTTAGGATGACCTCTTTTCATATTCTGGCAGAAAGAGAGGCATCCCACTCTTTGAAAAACTTCTCTTGCCATGGGCTCTGTCTCAAAAAGATGCATATCCACAGGTTGAGTTCTAACTACCTTTCTCCCCTTCTGTGACTTCTTCATCTGAGGAGTCTCCATAGCTTAGGATGAGAGATTCTTATGCCTATGGGGTGGTAATGACCAAGAGGACCTAAAGTCAAGCTTCAAATGGACAAGGCTACACTTTTTCAAGAACTTCCCTTAAACCAGACTGATTGCTAGTAAGCTCAACTTGGCTGTGGAAATCCCTCTGTTGGATTTGTGCAGGTATTGAACACTTAGACAATGAGATGGTACTTTGTAATTGGCCTTTGAAACTGGGTAGAAAATGCCCAACTCAAGTGTCAAAGGAAGTAGGGGAGACACGGTGTGGTTAAGAAGCGCCTCTAGGTAGCGCATTGTGTATGCAGAGGATAGAACTATTTAGATGTTGTGAGCTCAGTAGCTATGATGGGTGGATGTATCAGAATTTGACATACAGGTAGTGAAATTTACAGGTTTGAAAGGAGAGGAGACAAGGATAGAATGGTGTGAGGAAAGGTATCCTTCAACTATGAAAGCCCGATAATCCAAAACTCTTAGCGCTAACTCTCTTTGAAAATTATGTGCAGAGGAGGAAACACAGGATACCTGTGGAATGAAAATTTGTTTGAAGCCTCAACAAGATTTCAAGAAGAAGTCACAAACATCCCGACCTCCGAATCTACCTCGGCATGGGATTTGGTAGCACTGTTATCAACTGGTCATAACTGGGAGTTTGTGCAGTGCAACAATCTTGAGTTTTTCAAAATCACAAACTGTTATCAGAGATCGTAAATACGAGATATTGAAGGCATCTTTTAACCAACTCCTCGCACTGAAAACAAGGAATATGACATCATCATTGTAATCATAACTCAAGGTGGAAAGTGATGAACGAGAAAGGCGCTACAGAAACTCATGATGAGTGGGTAGTGCTCCATTTCAAAAAATGATTAGATAGGTAAGAAAAGGACAACAAGGCATGGCTACAAGGGCATGAATGAGGAAAATGGTCTGTCAAATCAATCTATTTGTGGAGAGGATCGATCCTAGTGATAAATCATGAGGGGGGATCAAATTTAAGTCATGAACAAAAATGGTCCTAAGTCCAAATTCACATGAGGATCAAAACATAAGTCATGACTCAACACTTTATTTATCAAGGGGGTCCTAACAAACACAATTTAAAAAAGGGGTGAAATTAAAAAAATTAAAATCTAAGGCTTAGGAAAAGATGGAAACAAACTAGAAAAACCAAGGCAACTTAGTGTGATAATAGAACCAGAGGGATAATTCCTGCAAGAACCTCAATGCATAATAGATAGGAAGGAAACCCTGCTCAGGAATAGAACCATTGAACATGTCAAGGTGCAGTGGAAACACTTTGGCCCAGATGAGGCTACATGGGAAATGGAGGATTCCATGAAATAAGCATATCCATTTTTGTTTACTTATGTACCTATAGAGCGCATCAACAGATAAAACATCGACGACGATGTTCCTTTAAGTGGGGGGATTGTAATACCCCTATTTCCCCTAGTTTGTAAATATAACTATGACTGACCAAGAGACTATGGAAAACTAGATATGTGTGAATGTTTGATTTGATGAACCTTTGTATAAAAGGTCAATGTATGTATTTTCTAATTTAAATAGAAAATGGATAAGTGTTTCATAACTTCTGAAAGGCAGGTTTGCCAAGATAGACCTTGGATGTTATGAGAGAGATGGTGAAGGGAACCAGAAATGGTTGAGATGACCCCCACTAAACCAGTACCTTACTGGATTTAATGACTCAGACTCAAAATAGTCCTCTGACCCAGAAATGAATTACCAGTCAGATTGGTAGCTGGAAGAATCCTCTTAAAGAGTTAACAAGGAGATGAGGCAGAGTACCCATTTTCAATACTTCCATACCTAACCACAAGTTGGGGATTCTTACCCACACAACCTTGTTGAGGAAGGAAAAAAAGAGTTAATTCATGGGCAGAGACAAAAAAAAGGGAGACCAGCGCGAGAGAGAAGGGTGGAACTAGACCAATATTGAGAAGAGAAACGAACACTTGCAGCTCTCTGGTACAAGGAAGAACATAGAAATAAACTCGTTCTAGGCGCAAGAAGTTGTTGGCAAGGTTTTTCGGTTCAATCTTATAAACGAGGGTGACAAGTGACTGTGGAATTACTCATGAAGGCCTCATTGCTTGGTACAAAGAAAACTCATTGTCAGGGTCCCATGGGAGGAGGAGAGTAACCTCTATCCCTGAATGTCATTGAGAAAGAAGAAAGAGTCTCTCTCAAAGCATCGTGGTCTAGCTCGGGGGTGGCCAGCGGTAAATCCATTAGGAGTGGTTGTGCCTATGGCTGGGTGGAAACAGACACCCCTTTCAGTAGTCACTTCACAAACTCTGGTTTTCTAATAAATATTTTCATGCCCTGTGTATTGAAATGGAAATGATGTTTGAATAAATATATATGTTTATGACTGAGTTCTATGTTGAAGTATTTAGGTAGAAATGTGTAATGCTTTTATGTGAACTCATGTTTGAATGTTCTTTGGCTTTCCTCCTCTTAGTAGCTATAGATCTATGGGTTGTAAGTATGCAATAGTGTCGGGGAAATATTTACTGGGAGGTTTAAATCATGTGGGCCTCTAGAATCTACCTTCGCGAGAATACTAAATTCAAACCTGATGGAAGGAGGGGGCCTCCTTCAGATCTTTCACTCATGTGACCCATCGCGAAGTAATGCGAGCCACTGATTTGAGGGTATTTGGGGGTCCCCTTGGTCGTTGGGTTTATGCCAAGAGAACTTCGAAGAATTCCTATTTTGGGAGAATAGGGATGTTAAAGCACCAAACTTCCCAGATGTTGAAGTTACTAAGTGTAGAGAGTTGTGGCTCTAGAGGGAGCCACGTATGGTACTTCGGTGGAGTCCTGCTTCGGGAGAACGAAGTGGCCATGATTCCAAAACTCCCGAAGGATGGAGTTGTGAACTGAAGAGGACCGTAGATCTAGGGACCCTTCGGTATCTCCCTTGACCATTAGATATAGGCCATGGTCATCCCAACACTGACCACTTCGGGAGCAAGGAGGAAGTCACACCACGGATCCCCCAAATGTCGAAGTTACGAAGTAATAGAGGCCATAGATCTTGAGGTAGCGTGGACACACCTTAACCATGAGATCTAAGAGTGTAGGAAGGTCATCAGTCAGGAGTGATGTGGCACAGTGACATCATCTATGGTGACGTGGACCCATGACTGACGTGCCACTTGTCACCTAGATTTGTATGTCACGTAGACCCTATGTTCTCATTAACACATGACACATGTCACCCACAATAGGGGCCACGTGTCATCTCCGCCATGCTACATGTCACCCCTGGCACTTATCTATTTAGTCCATTTGGCGGGAGGAGTATTCAGGACCCACATGTACTTGTCTTTGCATCCAGTACGTCACTACGTGCAAGGGTGGACCCTTCGAGAGTCCAAAACTTTAGGGCTATGTTGGTTTGAAATGTAGTGTCGAGGGTAATTCGAAAGGCCCAAGGGACGAAACCAGGTGGTGAGATTATGGGCTCCTTTGAGAGTTTGGGAATTCGGGACTCCGGAGGACATGCATGCAGAAAAGAAAAGGGGCGTTTAGTGCCGAACGTCGAATTCTCCTATAGCCTGTGTGTTAGAGATGAGGATTAAGTCTCATCGTTGGTTTGGACGGTGGATGGACCTTCCCTACGGGAAGTAGGAACCTAGAAATGGTACGAACGGGATGGACCCACGTGGGCGCCACGTGGCCCTCAACTAATGAACGTCCGAAGGACTTTGGGAAGCTATAACTTGTAAACCAGAGGTCGGATTAGAGCCTGGTAACAGTCATTAGAAAGCTACAGGTGAATAGAAGAGGAGGAATTATCTCATAGAGATGATTCGAGATGATTTGAGTAAGAAGAATATTGATGCCCCATCCCTAGAAAGGGTACTTAGGGGTCGGGTGCATTACAAATGCATGAAAGGGAAAAAAATGGTTACTATTCTAAATAAGATCAAATCTTAACCCAAGATCAACTTTTATAATCATATCATCACCTTCACTTAACTGTAGATTTCATCAATACTGCTCATTGTTCTTATTTAAGATTTTCTTTTATCAATCTTTCCAAATTAGAGAGCTTTTATTCAATCACATTTTCTTTTAGAACTGAACATGGGAATAGTAAAATGATTTCAGGAAAAATGAAGGGTTTTATAATTTGCGTAAAGTAAAAACATGGAAGAGACATGAAAATGACCAATGTTCCTTCTGCAAATAATTTATCATTCTATCAATCATCAACCAATGTGGAAAACTCCAGACATCAACCAAATGAAATTTTGTATTTTATCTACCTTTTAATTCTTTGGTGTTCAGTTCATCAATCAAAATATATTAACAAATGTTCCAAAGAATTCACTCAATAAATCTGTAAGAAAATCCAAATATGAACTCTTTTAAATATATCAATTTAAACTTTGTTTTGTCAGATATATTTCATCCAAAGAATTCACCATAACAACTGAGTGAAGTCAATCCAATGCCAATGAAATAGATCACATGGAGGGTTTGGTTAATTTTCCCATATCAAATTTGATTGAACCAATTTTCATCTCTATGTTGTTATATATACCATGCCATTCAAATATTTGTAATTATCCAGATTGTAATCAATATGCCAAAATCAAAATCCAATCAATATGAGCCCAATAATACATTTTTGGGGTATGCACGGGTTGGAAATATTAACACCAATTTCAATATAACAGTTCTAGCATGGTTGTGGGCATAAGAAGAATTCATTTGCAGAGTTGAAGTATCAATAATTGGACCCAAATGTTGGTGATAAAATACACAAAACTAAACAGAGGGTTTCATAAGGTTTCACAACTATTATTTAAAGATAAACAATTGCACAAAATTATCCTTGAATCCGAAAATAAGAGCAAGTCGAGACGGAAGGGCGAATTGAAACCCTACATTTTCAAAAAAAAATTAAATCATAAAACCATAACTCCATTGGTGGGTAAGGTCATTGGGAGAATTCCATAGCTAAATTGACCCTCTATTGGTCATTGGCCCGTTCCTTGTATAATTAGAGTGCCAATTCCTTAAGTCTTGGTCTAAATTGTACTTGTTCAGCTCCTCAATGCATCATTTTGTAATTTGTGTCTTTACAAAAAAGTATCTTCAAATATGGTCTTCCACCTTCATTATTGGCATTCGTGTTAGCTCCATCCTCTAAAAGTGAAAAGAAAATTCATTCTATTCTCGAGCATTTGATTCAAATAATTCCCTCTTGAAAGAAAAAGATGATGTGGGAATCGTAGGTCTTGTTGGAGGAAAAATAGAAATTTATCCATATGTGTCATTCACTATTAACTTGGAAAAACAATTCAATTATGTATTTATTTTAAGAAATCACATCTCCCTTTTCATGTTATTTGAAGCAACATCTTCACAATTTATTGGCCTTTGAAAATATAAATTGAAAGGTGCTTACATATTCAAAGTCCCACTTTTGGGAAATTCAACATTCTAATTTATGTGGTTTAGTATTTGTGACAATTAAAATTTTGATATCATAATGGAAGTTGTTTGAAGGGGAAATTTGTTTATGTAATTTTTGATGAAATTGAAAATGGAGAGTGTGGAGAGTATCACAATCCCATGTCTCTCACGTTGTAGCTATATGAATGAAGGATTACATCATGTCATGAATTGTTCAAATTATTGGCTTGAATATAAAGTTACAAAGTCTTAAAATACTCTTGAGAAAATAAGATTCTACTAACATGAAATAAACTATGATGAGGTAGTTCTTTCGGATTCATCGCATTGGTTTTTTATATTCAACATCTCGGACCAAACCAATGTGGTCCATCATGAGGAAATGAAATCAACTAGATAATTATTTATATACAACACTACCTTTAAGAGAAAATATCTATGTATAAGAAATATTTATTAAACATAGAAAAATGTATATAATTACTTTGCAAACAAGGATAAATTAAGGATAGAAGCATTCAATTCAACAAAAAAATTTGAATAGCTTACATAACTTCAACAAAAAAAATTGAGTAGCTTACATAACTTATTAAGTTTATAAACAAAATAAATTGCTATTACATTAAGGATATTTTAGAACACCACCAAAAAAAATGAGTATATTGTAAATTTAGGCATCCTTGAAATAAAACACATTAATGGTGCAAGTTTAAATTTTTGTTATTCTTGATCCCATAAATCCTACACTTTGTTAATGTAAATAAAAATATTTCATTTTAATTTATTTATATAAAACACATGCACTCTATAATAACACAAAAAATAATGACTCTAATTTACTTAGATTCTTTCCATTAAACAAACAAACAATTATATTAAAAATATTTTAAAACAGTAAAAATACACATTTATAGCTGGTACAATTATATTAAAAATATTTTAAAACAGTAAAAATATACATTTATAGCTGGTAGAATTTGAAGTGTTAGAATGTATTTTGGATTTTGGGTTTGTACTAAAATTTATGTGATAAGAAATAATTAAAAACATCTATATCACTTGGAATTTTTTTAACACTTTCATAGCATGGAAGAAAATGTCAATTTTTTTTTATAAATTGTGAGAAATTTTCACTTTAATAAGAGAAAAAAAATCAATAATAAAATGTGCACTTGTCATATCAAAGTATTAAGTGTTGATAGTTTTATAGGGGAGTAGGCTAAGGGAGCAAATAGACCTTATTTTTAGGGAAAAAAATGGTCCTGAATCTGGCCAGATTTTCAGGGATAGCTTGAGTTTTTTATGAATCAAAGTTTCATGCATTTCAGAATGTTACTCAGAAATTTTGTTCCCTTTTAAACCAACTCAGATACTCAGAAAATCCATTAGAACTTTAGATTAGTCGAAATTTAAAATCACGCCACCAAAAATTTAAAATCACACAACCAGAAGACCTGCATGAAAAATAACTATGGAAGAAAGATTGCTCCAGAGTTAGAACACTCCGTTCTATAAGTAACTTTCTAACAAAATTGCAAAGTGGTCCAAATAGATTAATGACGGATGGGTGGGAATCTGTGTTACGAAACTTGATCAATTAAAACCTAAAACGTACGACACCTCCTAAGTTCCCCGAAATCTCAGATACCAGTCTGAATTTTTGATATTCTGAATTAAAACTTCTCTGCAATTAATACTAATACTAAGAGGTATATGTATAGATTG